>JAGDYQ010000169.1:418921-430799 GCA_021962125.1 Bulinus truncatus | reverse complement strand
ACTCTTTTTTTCTTTTTGCTTATTAATTGTTTCAGTACATGAAACATTTTCTTGAAAAGACATTTTACATAGGTCTCATATTTGTGTGTGTGTATGTGTGTGTGTGTGTATAGGCCTCCTCGAGGAGAGAATGATGGGGGGGGGGAGAGGACAGAACACTTTTCAGAGCCCCCTGAGCATTGTATGTGGAGTGGTGCGTTTCATATATTTTGATGTGAAATATGTCAGGGGCCCCTTATTTCCTGGCGTCGGCCCTGTGTGTGTGTGTGTGTGTCTTATGTGTGTAAATGTGCTGTGTCTGTGTGTTTAAAAAAAACGTCATGCAACGCTTCTATTGTTTGTGTACAGAATCTTTAACAAGTCATTAATTTTGTTTTGTGCAACAGCTATTAGTGCCCGAAATGAAAGCCTCTCACAGGGGCAGCTTTCAGTCACTCAGAATCGCCGGTATGAAGTCCCTGTAAGGATGAGATGAAATCTCTTAGATCCTATAAATCCCTATTGGGACGGTTTTTATGGTGCCCTTCTTTCATCCCCCACCAATAGTGCAATGGCCATGGAGACACCACGGGAGATATATCAGGAACGTGAGCCAAGACCTGAAAAAAATTCCTTGGTCCTCACCGGAGATCGAACAAGGTACCATCAGGTCGACAGTCGAGCGCTTTACCGCACCACCATCCGTCCCCGTACATCGCCGGTTGGAATGGCTACTGTACCACTGCCTTGTCACAGAAAATCAAACTTCCATCTGGACTTTCAACAGTTCCACCAGAGAGGCACTGGTGTGTATGTGAGACACTGGTGTGTATGTGAGACAATGGTGTGTATGTGAGACACTGGTGTGTATGTGAGACACTGGTGTGTATGTGAGACAATGGTGTGTATGTGAGACACTGGTGTGTATGTGAGACACTGGTGTGTATGTGAGACACTGGTGTGTATGTGAGACACTGGTGTGTATGTCTGTCTCTACAAACAAAAAAATGCCGTTAAATTATTTCTTATAAAGATGCTCAGTTATGTGTTTATATGTGTGAGAGAAAGATATATATATATATATATATATATATATATATATAGAGAGAGAGAGAGAGAGAGAGAGAGAGAGAGAGTGAGAGAGAGAGAGAGAGAGAGAACAACAGAGAAAGATAATTAAATCACTGATAGAAATAGTTCGTTTTCTGTGCCCGCAGTGACGAATCCACTGCAAACATTTCCAAGTTTGTCACCGGTAGCCCAGAATGTATAAAAGCCGATCTTTTTACGTCTTTCTCAAATACATTCTTACATGGCTGTAATAATTTTAAAGAAATTCCGAAAAATGTATGTAAGCTTATTATGTAATTGATTACCGTGCGCATATAGTGATTTTTAAAACTACAAGGCCTGTGTGTTGTGAGCTTAACTACATATCTATGTGAATATAGTGTTTAACTAAACAGTTTCATCTAAACTAAACACTTAGAGTGAAACACCCAACACCTATAATGTCTGATAATATATCCTAACAGAAACATGTCAAATCTTAACAGTGAAGTAAATGTCACCAGCTCTGTCGCTGCTACGATTGTAAAAAAAAAAATTCATAAAACTGTGAAGTGGTCAAGAAATAAACTTTTCTGCCAAATGTAAATATTTTAACGGCTTTGTCAATGGTATGTTCTGTTTGCACTCTGATCCTATATCTGTTAAGGTTTACATTCTCATAGTAGGCGTGTGCGTAGTTTTTTGAAATACATTACACTAAAAGATAAGACGATTTGAAAAATAAAAAACACAACTTGGTAAATGTAAATGTGTTTCAAGTTTTAAAGAAACGAAATATATATATATATATATATATATATATATATATATATATATATATATATATAATAGCGTTTTTGGGTAAACCGAAAGTAAAGAATTAATACAAAAGTATTCCAGTTTTAAATACAATCATGAAAAAATTGGATCTGCCCAAAACCAAAAATAACCTACATTCTCATAGTAGGCGTGTGCGTAGTTTTTTTGAAATACATTACAATAAAAGATAAGACGATTTGAAAAATAAAAAACACAACTTGGTAAATGTAAATGTGTTTCAAGTTTATAGAAACGAAATATATATATATATATATATATATATATATATATATATATATATATATATAATCGCGTTTTTGGGTAAACCGAAAGTAAAGAATTAATACAAAAGTATTCCAGTTTTAAATACAATCGTGAAAAAATTGGATCTGCCCAAAACCAAAAATAACCTACTCCTAGCCTACCGATCAAACCTAAGGGGATATAACTCTATGCAAAGGTTTTGCAGGGTACAGCTAGTGCTTATAAATCTGTTCAATGGTTTCAGAATTCATTTATTTTTAATATAGGCTAATAAAAGAAACAATAAAAGGTTTCAATATTTAATGCATGTCAAATGAAGAAATAAAATGTATATTTGGTTAAACAAAAATTATATAAGTTGAATAAATACTTACTAGAAGAAATATTTTCATTTATTTGTTTATTTTTTACTGAGCGCTCCTCAAAAAGAGAATTCTTCACTCTGTATTTCAATGGTTAGTTAATATGTTATGATTATTAAAAACTGTTCAATGTAAAGGCCTCAGAGTTTTTGGTAAAGCAATATCTACAGTTGGGATACTCAATATTTTGGTAAAGCGATATCTACAGTTGGGATACTCAATATTTTAGTAAAGCGATATCTACATTTGGGATACTCAATATTTCGGTAAAGCAGTATCTACTAGTAGAATACTCAATATTTTTGTAAAGCAATATCTACACATGAAAAAAAATAATTCAGGGTTGGTTTCAACTTAGAATAGCCGTCACGTGGTTACGCAATTAAATTTATTTAACTTTGTAAATTGAGTTTAACTTTGTAAATTGAGTTTAACTTTGTAAATTGAGTTTAACTTTGTTAATTGAGTTTAACTTTGTAAATTGAGTTTAACTTTGTAAATTGAGTTTAACTTTGTAAATTGAGTTTAACTTTGTAAATTGAGTTTAACTTTGTAAATTGAGTTTATTTTTTACTGATCTGAGGAAGGGGGCTATTCTACCGATACAAAAGAGGAAAGTCGTGCGGTAAATCGCTCGGCTGTCGACATGAGGGTCATGGATTCAATCTACGGTGTGAACCTAGAGCATCTTTCAGGTCATGGTGAGAGTTCCATCCATGTCTCCCGTAGTACCTCCAGCCCATGGGGGAAAAAGCAGGGCAGTAATTGAGCAGTGCAATGGTGGTTTAAAGGATGTAAGAGATAGCAATCTTATCCTTACATGGACTTCAAAGATGAATACAACAAATCTTGATAGACCTGGCATAGTATTAGCCCGCGGGACAAGTGCGGGCTGTTTTAGCTATTTTATCTACCCTGAACCAAAAACCTAACTGCTACGAAATTTAGAACTATTTTTTTCTCATCTAAGCCCGACATTCTTCAAATGCAGTGCAGAACCTAGGAGTTGGGGGTCCAGGGGGCTTGACCTCTTTGGAGGGGGGGGTCCCTGCATTTTGACATTCGACACCATGACATGAGAAGATGCACTTAAAATTTAATGTAAAAAAAATAATGTTTGAGGGCCCGCTTCAAGCTGGGGCCCACTGGGGACTTTCAAATTTGGACACCCCCTCCTTAGGTACGCCTCTGTTCAAATGTATAAGTGCCCCACGATTTTAAAAAAAGAGTTTTCCAAACCTCTGTTAAAGACTGTCTGCCACACACTGATTTCTCGATGCTTCAGTCTGTCCAATCAAGTTAACTCTGTAAAATAATAAGCGCATTGTTTAACCAGATCAATGTTTACACTGTACAACCTTTTTTCCCCCATTTTCTTTTTACACTCAACAGATAACTTTGTCTCTTTTCTTGTTTTTCCCTTAAAAAAAAACAAAAACTAATACTTTTTTTTAACTTTTCATGTAGCCTTGACATTTGCTTAAACGATTTGTGGGGGAAAGGTGTGTGTGGGGGGAGGGGGTAATCGTAAAAAAAAAAAAATAAAAGCAAGCAATGTAACAACGTTTAAACGAGACAAGAATGACTTTCTGGCAATACGTGAAATAAACAACGCGGCCAATAGAGATCAAAGGAACGTACGCTGAGTCTGTGTGTGCGCATGTCCTGTGTTTTAGAGATAGTTTGTTTATTCTTTGACACGGGGCATGCTAGACCCCCCTCCCTCCCTCCCTCCCTCCCCAAGCTTCCTTTACCCACCCCACCCCGACCCCCCCAAACCCCCTCATCTTTTCTCCAAAAGTCAACAGGTCCGTCATACACTACTTACCTACCTCCATCAGTGGGTGACCCTATGGAAGTCTTCCCTGAGTACACAACTCTGACGGTTACTTGTGGGAGGAGTAGGGAGACAAGGGGTGGTGGGGGTGGGGGAGGGGAGGGGAGGGGGGGAGAGACACGCGTCCATAGCAGGGCTGCAAATGGGCTTTAACTTCTAAAAAAAAAACTCATAAAAAACTGATGATAAAAAGTCTGTGTTTTAAAAAATCTAAGCTTATAGTATACAATACTACTTCAAGATTCGAACGCCCTAAATAAATCGAACAACTTAGATAACGAACAAAAATACTAATATTACTTTTTTTTGGCACAATAATCGGATTGTGCTTTAAAAAATTTTTAAAAATAAAATTCAAATACAGGATTTACAAAAAAAAAACAACCCAAGAACCCAAGATGGCTCGAAAAAAAAACTTAACAAACATTTAATGGGGTGGGGTGGGGGGGCAAGCTTTGGAGATGGTGACTCGGTGTGTGGGCGGTGACCAACTTTAAAAGAGCACGTGCATCGTGAACACATCACGTGGTCTAATGCTACGTGCTCACATTAAATCTGTTGATTTTTTTGTATGGGTTCATTGATCTCTTCTCCCTATGTCAAATTGACTATAGTGTGGCTTTCTTTTTTCATTTACACAATATATTGTGCTGTATGCTATACTACTTGAAATGGTCACAACAGCAGACAAAATTCATAGCGGAATAGACTAAAAGTATTGAAGAAAGGAATCCTAATATTTTACAAAACCCACTGCAGTCAGCCGGTTATTGTACGTTCACAAAACCCACACGAAGTGAGCCGGTTGTTGCACGTTCACAAAACCCACACGAAGTGAGCCGGTTGTTGCACGTTCACAAAGCCCACACGAAGTGAGCCGGTTATTGTACGTTCACAAACCCACTGCAGTCAGCCGGTTATTGTACGTTCACAAAGCCCACACGAAGTGAGCCGGTTGTTGCACGTCCACAAAACCCACTACACTCAACCGGTTCAAGTCAATTTTTTCACCCAACTGATGAAACACTCCAGCAGAAGTCAATACGCCACTGTTGAGATTTCTGCCGAAGCAGTGCTTCTAACCTAACAACCCCTAAACATACAACCCCCCCCCGAAACCCACCCACCCAACCCCAATTTATCCGCAAGCGTAAACGACTCGCTTACCCGATAATCCGTGGATCAAAGTATCCCTTACCTGTCGGTGAGGAGGGCAGGGAAACGTGACCACATTCAGCTGCTAACCACTGCTTTACCTTTTGTTTTGTTTTTTTGTTTTCTTTTGTTTAGTTACAACCATTTCAATCTAATCACAAAGAAGAACGGTGCATTGCGGTGCATGTGCCAGAGAGATTAATAAATCTTTTATCTGTGGACATCTCGATCAGAACCAGAACGCTGGCGTTGCTGGCGTGTTGGTGGCGTGTTGTCGGGCGACACCTCTAAGTGTGACATCTTTTGAAACAGGAGGAAAAGGGGTAGAGGGTGGTAGGGGGGAACAACGTGACATCGCAGGTGTGTTCACTAGGGGCTTAAAATAAGTGCTGGTAATTAGTGTCATGTGTAAACATATTTGATTTAATATGTGATATCACTGAAACCGGTTTATATATATATATATATATATATATATATATATATATATATATATATACTATGTATAAACTTATCTTTATTGCAAAAGATCATTATTCGAATTTTCAGGCTGGTTTATTTGCATAATAGATAAATAATATGTTTATTTATATTGGTACACAGAGTTCGAACCAGGTGCCTTCAAACATAATAGGCACTATAAATAAATAAACTTGTATTTAAATGCATTACTAAGTAAAAAATATGTATATATATATATATATATATATATATATATAAAATATCTCATTATATAATACAAAAATGTATATTTATTATCATATCTAAAAGCCAGTTTGGGATTTGGGTGACAAACGTACAGAAAGTGGAATTTAAAAAAAAGTGTGACCTCACAGATAACATTATGTTTTAATAGACATAGAGACAGACAGACAGACTGACTGACGGTCAGACTGACTGATAGGTGTATGGTTGATGGATGGATGGATGGATGGACAGGCAGACGGGCGGACGGACAGGCGGGCGGATAGATAGATAGGTTGGTAGATAGATAGATAGATAGATAGATAGATAGATAGGTTGATAGATAGATAGATAGATAAAGATAGAATGGCGACAGTCACCATAATCAACATAAAGTTCGTCCAAATCTGCCAAGACAGCAATGTGAATGAAGTTCAATAGATACGAGAAATCGTCATTTTGCATTAAAGGGGTGAGGGTAACTGAAAGGTGGGGTGGGGAGGGGAGGGGATATGACAGTAAGCGAATGGATTACCCCTGCTTGAGAATATTATTCTCCAGTTGGGTGGGCCACCCATGGGGGTGGGGGGGGGTTGCGGTAGGATGTAAGGCGTAGGGGGTTACGTGAAAAAGATAAGAGAGGGTGTTGGGAAGGGGGGGGTTCAACCTGGGAGGGTTGGGGGAGGAGGGGGGCTGGAAAATTTCTTAATAACTTGTAAGAGTGAAAAAGAGGGGGGGGGGAGGTCTTACTGTGAACCCCCGGGAGTGTTACTGTCGTCAGGATTTGAGAAGTGTTATCAAAGAAGTTTTAGTAAACTGAACCGATTGAAGACTGCCCCAGGTGATCAGCGTCCAAATTTTACACATTTTTTGTGCACTGAATAGAACAGAGGCGTACCTAGGGGAGGGGGGTCCGAATTTGAATGTCCCCCCAGGGCCCAATCTTGAGGGGAGGGGGGCCCAAAACATTTTTTACATTAAATATTAAGTGCATTATCTCATGTCATGATGTCGAAAGTTCAAATGCAAGCCCCCCCCCCCAAAGAGGGCAAGCTCCCCGGGCCCCCAAATTCCTAGGTTCGGCACTGGAATAGAATATATATATATATATATATATGAATATGTATGTATGTATATATATATATGTATATGTTTGTATGTATATGTATATATATATATATATATATATATATGTATGCATATATATATATATATATATATATATATATATATATATATAGAGAGAGAGAGAGAGAGAGAGAGGAGAAGTGATAGACTGACAGAAACAACGACCTATTGTTCAATTTGGGTGTATCAATAATTATGTTATTTTTTTTAAAATCCCTGTAGATAACCATCCAGTCTTACTAAAACATCATTTTTTTATTAGTTGATTTAAAAAAAATGTAAATATTTAAAAAAAAAATTTTGATAATTATCAAAAAAAAAAAGAAAGACATGTTCATTTCAACCTCTTCCAACTTCACGAGTCTCTTCAAAATCCCTCCAGTCTTGTAATTTATTTTCGTCAAAGTTGTCAACTATTTATATGGCGGTGTTATCGCACCCTCTTCTAAAACCTCGTCTCTCGGCACCCACACACCACTCCCCCCGGACCGACCGGCCACCACCCAAGACAACCACCACCAACCCCTCCCTTTCCCTCCCCCCACTATTTCTCTCTCTCTCTCTCTCTCTCTCTCTCTCTCTCTCTCTCTCAGGCTTTCAAAATAGGGCAGGACAAGATTCCGGTGTATCCTGGAGCCACACTTAAGATAGTCAATGCCAGGCCGCACCTGTCACACAGAGGTGAGCATAACAGCAAGAGAGTACCTGGCTGACATGTGTGAAACACTGATCCCGAGTATTAGTGACAAACCATTTTTACAGGGTTTAGGGTGTAAGTTATAGCTTGTGTGTGTGTGTGTGTGTGTGTTTAAATCTAGAACCGATGGCAGTGCTAGAACCCCCTGAAAGGGGTGGGTGGGGGGGGGAGGCAGGCTAATGGGTTTTTTTCGGTTTTAATTGTCTGTGTCCCACCAATCCAGTTGGACCTTTTTGTTTTAAACCTCCGTTGTTGTTTGTTTGTTTGAAGTCATGTGTCGCGCTGTGTTACTCATAAAGTGTGTGTGTGTGTGTGTCTGCACTTACATGTGTGTTTTTGTGTTGGGGGGTCGGGGGTGGGAGGAGGGGGGACATGCTGTCAAATATGCAATGGTGTATCAATTTGTTTCTGAATGAGTTTGAAGAGTTAATGGAAATATAGTTTGTGATTTAAACTGTTTGTATGGCTAGGGGCTGTTTTTGTTTGTGTTTGAGTTTTTGTTTGTTTGTTTGTTTTAATTAATCTTTTAACTGCAACAGTCTTCCATGCACTCAAACACTCGATTCCCCTGGGGGGGGGGGGAGTCAGCACGGAGTCACACACCAAATGTAACGTTCCCTCTTTTTTAGAGCATTTTTAGAGCATTTGTCCCCGTTTTGTCTGTCTGTCTGACTGTCTGTCCGTCATCACCCTAGATCACAACAACCATAAGTCCTAGACCCATGATGTATATATCATTTTGTAGGTCTTGGCCTGCCAAGAAATGACTTTTTTCCATTTCGCTATCTGACCTCTGAGGGCCGTAAAAGGGGGCTTAGTACCGTTTTTTTTACTATATACGCTATATTAATAAAGCGCCTATATCTCAGCAACTATAAGTCCTAGACCCATGATGTATATATCATTTTGTAGGTCTAGGCCTGCCATGTGTACATCAAAAGTTCATTTCGCGACCTCTGAGGGCCGGGCTTCAGGGCTCCTAAGGGGCTTATATATTATATATACACCTTGTACGTTCAATAACCCATTCATTTGGTGCGAAATACTGCAGCACGTAGTTTCACCAAGATTTATTAAGAAACTCATCAAATGAAATAGTAAGCTTGTGTTCTGAGTTTAATTGAAAGTATCAGAGCTATGCAACAATTGACGGAGTTTTCGGACGATTAAATGACTATAATTTCGAATGTTTTCAATTATGAGTCCTATTTCAGTAACCACAAACCACTTGTAGTTAGATTTAAGAGACAATAATTTTTTTTTCAAATATAAAGAAACGTCTTTATAATTTTTTTTTACAGATATATGCATTACACAATTGAATTTATAAACATTTCCAAAATTTACAAATATTTACTGAAAGCTAACAAACGTACTGATACATAACACGAAAATGCGCTAACACGTCCAGTGTCCAGAATGGAACAGGCTTAATTGCTTGTTTTTTCAAAAGGCTGTGTGCAGCAGAAAGATATTGGTTGCGCAACTTAAGGACTGGACATTTACATTTTTTTTGGTGCGCAACATAACGGGTTTAAAGGGACTGAAACGTGTGCTCTAGGCAAAGATGTGCGCGCACACATCATAAGGTAATAGCGCTCATGAGACTCCTTTAAGTCTAGGACCGGCGGAATGATGCATAGCCACCTCCCCCCCCCCAACAGAAGGGGGACCCCAATAATTTCACTTTGCATTCTTTGAATTATCAAAAGAGCATTGAAAATATAAAAAAAAGAATTTATGTTATTTCTTGATAACATAGAATGGGTTTAGTTAGCTCAGGGGATGGGCAAACCTTTTGAATCGTGAGACACAATGGGTTCGTAAATTTGGCCAGCGGGCCCGACCAAGAGAAGAATGGATGGATGGAGTGTTGACATGAACTAATATAAATGAAATGTAAACGTATAATATAAAAACAAACTAGTTGTACCCTGCAAAAACTTTGCAAAGAGTTATATCCCCTTAGGCTTGATCGGTAGGCTAGGTTATTTTAGGTTTCGGGCAGATCCGATTTTTTCATGATTGTATTTTAAACTGGAATACTGTTGTATTAATTCTTTACTTTCGATTTAACGCAGAGCCCGAATCGCATTTATATATATATATATATATATATATATATATATATATATATATATATATATGTATATATATATATATATATATATATATATATATATTCTGCTTAGTGCAGGGATTGACTCTGAAGGGCCGCAGTTTTCCCATGGCTGGTCTACCATGTGGGCGAAATACAAAAGTTATAAAACCGGCCCAGCTTTAGGTTTACTTTATAATGTTTTGCCCAGTAAAAAAAAATGATATTTGCGAAATGAGCAAAACGCGTTAGAAATGGGAGCTCGGCTCTTCGTCTATGAAGAACGTTAAAACGGTTACATTAAAAAATTGACTCATTACAAGTTAACAGCGAACCGTGCTTGCTCTGAATAATTTTGAGTCACTTGGTTTCACCGAGAGTAGGTGGGTCTTGGAAGGCTGGGGGAAGGGGGGGGGGAGGGATTCGATGTGTTAAAATTGAAAAAAATATGACTCATTGATTACACACAGTCGAGTGCAATAAACCAATTGTCTTTCTTCGAATCAATATTTCGACAAATGTTATAAACACGTTGACTGTTATTACTTCGTATCTCAAAAAAAAAAAGGCAAATTAAATTTTCTTTTTTTTTTTATGGGGAGGGTTAATTTATAGTCTAGTGCCCCCCCTTTTTACTACCCCCCTTCCTCCCACCACCCGAACCGTTTACCGCGCCACAACCCATACTGATAAATGCTTATTTAGTTAGGTTCTACAATACTGCTGATAAAGAAATACACAGACAACTTCCAATTTTTCCAGAAGTCCTGAACAAGATAAATTGTTTTCGGTTTTCATAGATGTCGGTTTCTGTACTTAAATATTCAGTTCAATGTGAGGAAGTTGTTTGGTTGCCAATGTAAACAAAGGAAATACCGAGTGACCGTTCCTCCAGGGGCGCAGACAATAAGCTGTCATTCATTTTTTTTTAGTCAAAGGCGTATCTGAGACTTAGTTTTACTTGGTGGTCTTTCAGATTTATTTCATTTTGTTGCTCGTAGCAGATTTCATTAGGTTATTTTTTTTTGGTATCGGGCAGATTCGATTTTTTCATGATTGTATTTTAAAATGGAATACGGTTGTAGTAATTCTTTACTTTCGATTTAACGCAGAGTCCAAATCGCTTTCATATATATATTCTGTTTGAAGAAATGAAAGAAAGTAAAAAAAAAATGGCCACAGGAGAAGGGATCGGGCTAGACTAGCAATGGTGATTGCAATGTTTTTTGTTTAATTAATAGATGTTCCACTCATTCGACCGGGGTTATTCTCCTTGAAAAAAGAGAAATGATCTTTAGACGTAAAAAAGCACCCATACGAAGGTGGTATCTGTGAGTGCGCCTTGCTTGTTAGCACGATCAGCATGCTGCTGCAGCGCACGGATTAAGACCTAGTGGTTCCACACACACACACAGAAACACACTCCTACCACCGTGAAGCCTCCGCTTCAAGTGCTTGATTATGGTTGGGGATGTAGAAAACGTCGTCTCAATGCTGGTTCTTACAGCAAAACGTCATCTCAACGCTGGTTCTTACAGCAAAACGTCGTCTCAACGCTGGTTCTTACAGCAAACCGTCGTCTCAACGCTGGTTCTTACAGCAAAACGTCGTCTCAACGCTGGTTCTTACAGCAAAACTTCGTCTCAACGCTGGTTCTTACAGCAAAACTTCGTCTCAACGCTGGTTCTTACAGCAAAACGTCGTCTCAACGCTGGTTCTTACAGCAAAACGTCGTCTCAACGCTGGTTCTTACAGCAAAACGTCGTCTCAACGCTGGTTCTTACAGCAAAACTTTGTCTCAACGC
>JAGDYQ010000169.1:405901-418421 GCA_021962125.1 Bulinus truncatus | reverse complement strand
TAACATTTCTGTAATGATATCTCTTATTGCAAAAAAAAAAAATAGTCAATATTGTATTCAATGCCTATATCATTAGAATTTCTGATAAGCTTTAGTTTACATACATATTTGTTTCTTATAAACAAAGTATAAAAGTATCACACATGCATTTTTTAGCTGTGCATAATGAGTAGAACTCAAAGATTGAGAAAGGTACACCACATTAAAAAACTAAATTGTTTATAGAAAGATATAATTATAGTCAAGACACTTATACCTATTTCTGTATCCTCAGAACAAATTATTGGTTCATTATATGTTGCTGGTACTGGAGGACTGTTACCAGCAGCTTAGAAGAAATGAAAATAGATCAATTAACATACCATGGATGTTTTTATAGAATTTAAGTATACTAAATGGAATAAATGGGGTTCTAAAAAAAAAGAATTATTAATTTTTTTAATACAGGAAATAGATGCTTTGTATTTAAGTATAGATTTACTGTTTTCCAAATATTAATGATGATAAAATGCAGTTATTTAACATACTTTATTGTGACAAAGTATGACACTAATAATCTGGTGCATCTATTTTTTTCAAAATATTTTTGTTCAAGTGATTGTGAAGTTTTTAAATTTTTTTCTAAAATTTAGCATTTAAACAATGAAAACAGATGAATAAAATCTTTTGTCTCACCAATAATTTATTTATAATTCTAAAAGGTTTTTTTTCACAAAGATTAATAATGGGCCTACAAAATAAATGGGTAAGTAGTTTAGTAAGAATTGGGTATACCAAAAAAAAAAACATAAATACAAGATATTATTTAAAATATTATTACACATGTTTATACAAATTCATATTTATTTAGGGTTGCCAGGTCTAAAACTAACAAATGATGGAAACTCATAAATGTCCACAAATAAATTTCAGACAATAAATTAACAGTGTGTTATATGAAATTTCATTCATTGATGGTGAAAACAGAAGAATGATTTTTTTTTTTAATATTGTAAAATATGTGATAAAAAAATAAAAGAATTAACTAAAAATGTTTATTTCTGATCTCTTGACCTTGATAGTAAATTATAATGGGGCCCAGAATTTGTCAAAGTGAAAAAGGTTGTATTTAGACTAACAGCTGACCTAGAAGCTTTTTTACCAACCTAAAAAATACTAGAAAAATGAATGTAAGAAAAATTAAACTTTAATGATTTTACTATGAAAGTAGATGACAAAGCTAAATATTTGCAATGAAGAGTGTTCCTGACAGGACAGATGAAAATCCTGTTTCCCAGAACAAGTAATTATGTATGATTTAAATAATTTAGAGTTAGCAAAGTAAAATAAACAAAACAATACCATGATTTAAAAATAACTTTAAAATATGAAATCAAAGGAAAATGGAATAAAATAAAAAATGTTATATTTAAATTTTAGTTTATAATGTCACAAAAAATGTAGAGCATAATACAGTGGGTGATCGGTTAATGAACAGTTCGGACAGCGAACACTTTCCGAAGATTTTTGTGTTCGGACAATGAATAATATTCGGATAACAAACAAAAACTAATTCTATCAAAAACCTCTCGGCTCTCAGAACACCCAATACCAGTCCTCAATTCCTCCTGAAAAGGGATGTGAGCGTGCATTGACACATCATCATTCATACTATGTAGCAGTGAGGCAGCACCGTACGACGCATAGGTAGTGTGCGACAACACTTTGTCAAATGTGCACCATAGTTGGTTTCTATCCATGTGATTTTCGTATTTGCTTCTCTAAACACCTTATAAAAAAACCCTGAAAATTTGACAATACTATGGGACCTAAAAAGAGTGAAGTGTCAAGAACTGTGCTCACCATAAAAACCAAGCAAGAGATTATAACTAAAATAGTGAGTGGACAAAAAATGACTGATGTTGATAGGCAGTATGGCTTGAAAAGGTCTACTGTAGGCACAATCATAGCTAAGAAAGATAACAAGAAGTTTCAAGCCACTAAATGAGTAACGAAAATTACATCTGAGAAGCAAAGAAGTGCCATCCATGAAAAAATGGAGAATATGCTTTTGTTTGGATAAATGAACGGGAGATGAAAAGAGATGTAACTAGTATGGCCATCATTCAAGAGAAGGCTAGAGAAATTTTTGAAAATTGAAAGAACAAACTCCAGGTTCATCATCCAAAAACCTAGAATTCAAGGCCACCACTGGCTGGTTTCCAAGTTTATAAGGAGATCTAGCATTGAAGATCTTTTGAAGAAGTGGGAGTATGTCAGAGCAACAGACTCAAAATAGCACCCAAACCAAGCTGATATCAATAGGGTTGCTAATCTTTACAATGACATTGCTATCAATTATGTCCTGAAAGTCCTGTTAAAGAGAGAAAAACAATCGACATTGGACATGTTCTTTATGCCCAAAGAAAGGAAAAGGACTGATTAATAAGCAAGACTATATGTATGTATTATATTTGTAATAAATAAACTTACTAAGAAATTATACTGGTACATGACATTTTTTAAAATTTAATTTTTAGGATCTCCAGAAGGAATTAGTCGAATTACCATTAATATATATGGTAAATCGGTGATAGGTTAATGAACAATTTGGATAGTGAATATACATTCGGAAGGGATTATGTTCATTAACCGATCGCCCACTGTATTATTTTGAAATATCTATGTTGTTCCCAATAAACTATGGTATTTACATTTTGGAATAGGTCTGTTTAAATTGGTTTGTAGGCTATTCTTGATTGATGTATATTCTAGCTATGTCATCTGGTGAATAGTTCTATATTTTTATAAAATAATGTATTGTTCTGTTTAATTGTTTGTTTTTAATCAATCTAAAATCATTTTTGATGATGAGTTTCAAGTTTAGTATTTTTATTGATTTGATAATTTTTAAAAATCCATTTAGAAAGAAAATATGTTAAAAAATAGAAATTGCTTATATTTTGACATTCACCAACCATTAATATAATTATTTTATTACAATTACTAAAGCATTTATATGTTACATGCAGTAAATGGAGAAATAAAAAAAATTATAAACATTAAATGAAACAAACTTCTATATTAATGTAATACCCTTACCTTGTGCTAAATGTGTATCTAGAGACAAATAATGTTAACTGAACAAAAACTCTAAATTTTAATATAAAATAAGGTAACCATTAAAAAAAAATAGAAATGAAAAATGTCTGTTTAACTAAAAAGTTCAAAATAAAAAAATCATCCTTAAACTCTAATACAGAGGTTCTCAAAGTATGGGTATTCTCATAGATAATATATGTTGCAAATGGGTCATGAGCTGATTTGAAGTGGGTTGCCAACAATTGTTGATAGTTATATAATTGAGAAAATTTGTTTCAAATTTACAGCTTATATTACTTTGACAATCACACTGTATGAGCAAGCCTGTTACAATACAATATAGTTCTACAATCAATGAGTTTGCTGGTAAATTGCTGTATTTCTAAATCCCTAGCCAAAGAATGTTAACTGTGAATGTATTGTCCCACAAAACAACTCAACAGAATCAGATTCCACATGACCAATTTACAAGAGTACTAGTATTTATAAGTTTAGGCTATATTATATGAATAGAATATAGTTGTGAATGCATTCGAAGGTAGACAAATACAAAGAGCATTTGCCTTTTAATCATAAAGAATATCATGTGGCTCCGGAGCCGCATGCGGCTCTTTGGCTCCTTAAGTGCGGCTCTGGCATTTAGTTTTATTTAGTGTACTACTTATATAGTGTAATAAAATTTAGTGTAATAAAAGTTTATTAAACAAGCAGAGTTGGCTCCCAATTTTTTTTTAAATTGTTAAAATGTTCATATTTGGCTCTTTGGCTAATAATTTTGCCGACCACTGTCTTAGATGATGTCTACATAACATATTTTAGCTCCGCGGATTCTCAGCCTTTTTAGTGACTGTACCCAAAGTGTGCCAAAGTATGTCCGCCGGTGCCCCTCACATGTAAATTCTTCAAATTCTTGGTTATTTTAAACCAAAATTATACGTCGCTGCTTACCATTGGAAAAGCTTTCCCCTACCCCATGGGGGTACGCGTACCACCGGTTGAGAACAGCAATTTTAGCTTATATTGCTTTCTTTAATCCTATTTTTCTCGTGGTTTGCAAAAAATTAAAGGGTTTCCTAGCGGCCTAAATCATGAATCGCCAAAGCTTGAGAACCACTTCTATAATACATATATATCAATATTTATTGATCTAATTTTTTAATGAAGAATAAGAAAAAAAAAACTTAAATAATACATGAATGAATTATAATTAGAGCTCAGATTTCTATGACCTCAAAAAGGTAGAAATATGCATGTAAAAAAATGATCGAAATATTCTCTAAAGAGTAAAAACAAATTGGCCTTAAATCTATACAATATGCCATACAATATCACTAAAAATGAAATAAACATGCTAAGTTTTTCTCTATTTTTATACCAGAGAGTTTACATATGCAGGGCTGGCCCCAAAGTATTTGCCGCTCTACGCAAACCCCACCCCAGGCTGTCAGTTACAACTATATACATTATCAAATACGGTGGATTCCGCTTAATTGGGACACCGCTTAGTTGGGACAGCCGCTTATTTGGGACAAATCTCAAAGAAACCAAACCAAGAAGCCAATAGTAAATTTGTATTTTTAATTGGGACAGCCGCTTAATTGGGACAAAAAGCCTCGGTCTCGATGTGTCCCAATTAAGCGGAATCGACTGTATTCGCAACGTATACAAAATGAAACTATGCTGTCGTTTGTTTTAACATGTATTTATGTTGGATAGAATCAGGGTCGTCTCCATGTGGGCACAAGGCACTTTTAAATCAAAAGATTCATACTGTCAATAATGCCTTACGAGAAGAGCAGTTTAATTTTACATGTTTAGAGGCCCTAGGCAAGATTACCACTTTCAATCCCACGCCTCTAAATAAATTACCTTTGAAACATGGGACCACTCTAACACCCTATCAATTTAGTCCCTTCACAAGTTCTAAGATTAGTGAGTATGACTGTTAGCAATATGGACCTGCCAGAATGTTAAACTCGCCCTATAGAATTTCTTTTAGAACTAGTAAGTACACCTTGAGTAATAAAATGGTTAAAAAGTGTTGTATAGGCCTACACAGGGGCGCCGAGAGCCAACAAGGGCCCCAGGGCAGGACATCATTGCGGGCCCCTTAATAAACAATGAGTCGTGAAAAAATTGACATGGTCGGGGAGGCCGGGCCCCCTTACAGATGCGGGCCCCATGGCAATGACCCCCCTGCCCCACTCTCGGCGTGCCTGGGCCTACACATTAAAACGGCTTTGCATATAGGAGCCAGGAATTGAGTTGTGCGCCATCAGAAAACAGTGGGATAGTCTCATAAAGTACTTTCTTGATACAATCAGAATTCAGAAGCTAAAAAAAACTCAAGCGAATGCAGAAGCGATTTGATTACAAAAATATGAATACAGTAGGGAGCGACCGATATGCCTTTTTACCGATAGTCCGATACCGATATTTTCCCCCAGTATTTTTGCCGATACCGATATTTTGCTATTAATGAAAGAGTGTCTTGCAAATGATTAGAAGATTAGAAAAACAAACAATTTGAAAAGACAGACCGGAAGACCGAAGTCAGAAACACAAACCATGCCTGCATAATCTCATAAATCTGCATGTTTATTGTTTAAAATTAAACTTATAACAAACAATTTGTTGTTTTTACTTTTTACTTGTTCACAAACAGAAAAGTAAGATAAAGTTGTAAATAACTAATGTCAAACTAAAAAATTAAAAATGCATTAATTAGGGCTGCTGATTAAACTGCGTTAATTTGCCATTAACGCGCCAAAAAAATTGCAATTAAAATTTTTAAACAACACTTAAATGCGTTAATTTTACCAAATGCGGAAAGTTCACCAAATCGATAAATAACAGAATTTCACTCAACCATTTGAAGTTTAAGTTCCGTCCACTTATTAAGTATATCTACCATCCCACCTGTCGCAGTTCGCACATACCCTCACCCCCAGGTATGTCGATTGAAGCCCCACTTGTAATATATATAATGAAGATGTTTTTGTTATTTGGCCCTTCGACAAGTAAACCTCCTGCTCCCTTCCCTGTAAAAAGAGAAAACTTTCATTCACTAGTTAACATTATATACTGTAGTGTATTGGTGGAGGTACTATAGTCAATTGTTGAACGTATAATGAACCCGTTTATAATTATAATTCTGTAGCCACGGCTATTGTATGGGATTGTGTGGGTGGTACCTTTCCCAGCCTCCTTTTATTTACCCAACAATATCCTGGGATAAGAAAATTTCCCGGGACCTATCCTGGGATTCAGCTATCCTGAGAGAATAATCCAGGTTCTAACCAATGTAATGTAACACCAATAAAACTTTGTATGGACGTTCAGCAATCGGCAGTTGTAAATATAGTATTAATTGAAGCCAACTTATCTTTCAACTGCTGCCTACGAAGTTAAAATCTATGTTTCAATTGTTTTGTCAATGTTTGTCGACAGCTAGGCATCATTTATTGCCTGGCAAGTCTATTAATTAATTAAAGTTCTGAAACTAGCGATGTCGATATGATGGAAAGGCATATTTTCGATTGTGCTTTGTATATAGCAATAAAAACATCAATAGATTTTTCTCTAAGAGTTAAACATCAATAGATTTTTCTCTAAGAGTTAAACCGGCAAACACTCACGCCTCGTCCCTGATACAACTGTTGCTATAACCAAGATGAAACGAAAGAAAGAATTTTTAATGTTGACACACGAAAGAAGATGAAAAATGAAAGCCGACCGATCAAAATTCTTCTTTGAATTGCCATGCGGTAACATCAAAGAGTGTCATTTTACAATACAATTTTCTTTTCTGTTGTTCACTAAAACATTTAACAAATAGTTGATAGTAAGAAAGTAAATGAATGAAAGAATATAAGAGTAACATTTATAGAATCGACGCAAAGCAAAATCTTCAAAAGAAGATTAAAAGTAAATTTGTCCTTCATCTCGCCGACCCTGTTGGTAAGTGACGTCATCTTTGTGCTGCTGTGTCTAAAATGAGTCTAAAATGAAACTGGGTTGGGCGGGGGGGGGGTATAAAAAAAACCCGCGTTAATGATAAGGGAGCGATTACTTTCTTGCTTTATTATTATTTTAGGAAGGAAAGGCACATATGAGATATAAAACCCATAGTGCCAATATCGGTACGACTATCGGTTGCTTCCTACGAAAATCGGCCGATCCGATATTAACCGATAGTGCCAATATCGGCCCGATACCGATCCGATTATCGGTCGCTCCCTAAAATACAGCGGGTCCAGTTTAAATGCAACGGCTAATGGCTAATGTCATTTTCTGTATGTTATAATGGTACGTTATCATAGACAGACTTAATAGTGAAAATGAAGAACGGGCAACAATCTTCAAAATATAGTAAGGATTAACTTTCTTCTTTACAGATCTGTGTGGCTAAAACAACATCCTGACCTCGATGACTAATTTACCATTGAGGTTTTTCATTCCCCCCCCCCTCCATGTTTGATGACATCATTTGATGTCTGAGAAAATATTAAGATGCAGAAAGACTCTAGATAGTGCTACCACCAGCTGCCTTTGTGCTATTTTTAGATACTGGGATCCCTCCCATCACAGACAACCACCTAATGCTAAATCATTTATAGCTGCAATTCCTTGCATGTGCTAGAGACAGTGGCGTAACCAGAGTTAATGGTGCCCGGGGCGGACTCGTCCTAAGGCCAAAAGTACTAAATAGTGAAAATGCCGTCTCTAGTTGGGCAATGTAAGTGCCACCCGTAGGGATCCGCGCCGTCTTCTCGACCCCTTCCCCCAGGGTCTAGTTAGGCCACACACTAAAATATTGAAATGATGGAAACTCGTTTCTACATTTGCTAAAGCAAAAGAGCGACAAATAATGATTTCAAATTACATTTTATATCTAAAGTGGATACGCAAGAGGTCAACAAGAGCTGAACCATCGCCAAATTATGAAAATATAGAAATTTATAGTGAATACTTGCTCGTGGGAAGTCGCACAAAACTCACTGAAGAGCCGCATTCGGCTTTAAGAGCCTCATTAGGCCGCCCTTGATATGCACAGTTTTATCCTTGTATACGTTTATTCGTGAATATATTTTATTCAGGGTCGTCTTATACTATAGGCACAGTCGGCAATATGACTAGGGTTTGAGAATCTTATGGGACCCAAGAAATTATGGAAATTAAATTGTAAACAAAAAGTATTATGTAATAGAACGAAACAGTTTGAAAGTATTGTTATAACTCTTTCCCTGCCCTCGGTGGTGCGCTACGAATAGGGAATTCCCGTGGACCAGCGCACCGTATAATTAATTGACCTTATAATTTACGTATTGAAAGCAGTGACATTGTGACGTAAGAGCAGCGGAGTTGTGATGATGAAGCCGGTAGTGAAGGAGATTGCCCATTTTGTTGTTGGTTATAAATAAATTCGAAAATGCTATGTTTTTTAACCTACGCCTGTGCTTTAGTGAATTCCTTAGGCTCCCTTACAGCATATAACAATATTTTATTTTTATACAAGACTATGTAAAATAAATACACAGTAAAACTAATTATACTCTCAAACCAATTAGCTTGGTAAACTATATAACAACCAAATATCTAAATGGTTTACTAAAAAAAAAAGTACTAAATCTAAAATCTAAATAAACAATGTAAAAAAAAAGGGGGCAAGTCTAACAAAAACCATGAATTTAGAATCTTTAAAAAAATCTGATTCATCTTAAAACAATTTATTATTTTATATAAACTTACTTTGGGAAATGAGAAATAATCCTAGCAGGACCAAGTATTTGACCAATGGTGAATGAATCAACTCACAATGGGGTAATCCTGCACTATGCAATATTGCAGCCATCAAACCTACACGTACAAGTGTTCAGATTAATAAAACTCTCACAAGAAATATGCTACATAGAACTCATACATGAAGCATTATGAGAATAGATATATACAAAAAAATTATTTTCAATATCTAAAAAAACTCTTAAATAATTAAAAATGACAAACATTGACTAAATGTTTAACTGCAAGCATAAGTGGGTCTGTAATTAAAGTAAGATAGTCTTTGTTTTTGACCAGAATCCAGTAAAATGAGGTTGTTTAAAACAAACTTTTTTCTGTCACAAGTTTTGTTATAAAAAAATTAAAAATAAAATTTCCTAAGTGCAAAAATCATTTACTTATTTTTTTATAGTTACAAAAAAGTTTCAATTCTCAGTGTTGTTACGTGTATGAAAGGCATTTTATATGTAGTTACCTGCAAAAGTTTAAAATTTTGAATCTTGCTGCTTCATTACTGAATTATTTCTGCACCTTCTGTAAAAATAAAAAAAATAGCACATGAAACAAAGGTTATATTTTTTAATGAAAGAGGAAAGAACTATTTAACTTTCTTCGGATAATATACCTAACTAATTGCTGGAAGCAAGGTCAGCTTCTACTGCTTTGGCACTTCAACATGTGTATCTAAGTCTAAATATAAACTTTTAAGGGTGGGGTCTTTAGCTTGAAGTACTGCGAATGAAGACCACTGGCCTATATATTAGCTCAAGAGCCGATCTTTTTATTGGAGCCCTAGGCAGAGATTATTAGAAGAATTAGGAAAAGATGTCTCTTTGTGGCCTCATAGCATCAGGTTCAATAGAAATCATAAACATGAAGGTGGCCCATCAGGTGCAACAGGAATCATAAACATGAAGGGGGTCCATCAGGTTCAACAGGAATCATAAAGATGAAGGGGGCCCATCAGGTTCAACAGGAATCATAAACATGAAGGGGGTCTATCAGGTTCAACAGGAATCATAAACATGAAGGTGGTCCATCAGGTTCAACAGGAATCATAAACATGAAGGTGGTCCATCAGGTTCAACAGGAATCATAAACATGAAGGTGGTCCATCAGGTTCAACAGAAATCATAAACATGAAGGTGGTCCATCAGGTTCAACAGGAATCATAAACATGAAGGTGGCCCATCAGGTTCAACAGGAATCATAAACATGAAGGTGGTCCATCAGGTTCAACAGGAATCATAAACATGAAGGTGGCCCATCAGGTTCAACAGGAATCATACACATGAAGGTGGTCCATCAGGTTCAACAGGAATCATAAACATGAAGGTGGTCCATCAGGTTCAACAGGAATCATAAACATGAAGGGGGCCCTATTGTAGGTGAGGCATTGGGAGGACGCCTAGTTCGCCTATACATAAGATCAGCTCTGAATAACAAACATAATGATTTCTAAATGGGAATGTTTCAAGACACTGGCTTACTACACACTGTAGAGGAAGTTGTTGCCCCAAAACTCAAACCACGGAAGAAAGCTCAGAATGGATCGTTAATTGAGTAAGATAGCATGCCAAGCCACTGAGCACTCATATTCTCAGGGTGTCTCCGCACCCACTGAAACTCCGGGTATGGTACATCCGGGCGATAGTTTCTAAATTGCCTGCAAGTGTGTTGACTGTTCATTCCGGCCTGCCACTCATTTCAGAGTAAAGCACGGCATTATCTTTTTATTTGACGATGTTTACCCTCAATGTATCCTTTTATTTGGCCTTGTTTACCCTCAATGTATATCAGTTCATGTCAACACTCCCTTCATCGGCTCTTGGTCCGGCCCGCCCGGTCAAATGTAGGAAGCCAATGTGTCCCGCAACTCAAAAAGTTTGCCTACCCCTGGTCTAGCCTCTCTGATGTAAGAGGACGATTAGGAACTCTGATATAACAATTGACCAATGAGATAATGCGAACTGTTTTTAGGTGTGTTAGTAACAGTTAGTTACTTTAAAACATTTTTTTATATTCAATTATAAATTTGAGTCTTTATAAACTTTTTATTGTGTAACGTGTAAGAATGAAATTTCATCTCTTAGATCTTTTAAACAACTCATAGGAAGGTGTTCATAATGCATTTATATAACGCAGTGGCTACGGTAACATCAAGTCGGAGTTCGTATTTTTTTTCCGGGTGACATCAATAGATATTGCTCCACACCCAAACCCTATCCCTATCCCTAACCCTAACCCTACCCCTATCCCTAACCCTAACCCTAACCCTTTTCCTAATTCTAATATAATTGCCGGTACCCGAAAAAAAATGAGTACTCCCGCTAACCCTAATATAATGGCTCTTGATGTTACCGTAGCCACTTCGTTTATATAATCTCCACCATTGCCTAGACATGACATCTACACATTTTAGCATGTGGGAATTACGAACTTTCTTAATGACCTAAACAAATCTCGGGTCTCCCAGCAGTCAGAAGACTTACACAGTCGAACTGACTATAACCCTTGAGAAAGTGAGCAATCGACTGGTTGAATAATAAGACTTTTTTTTATTTTTTTTTATTTCTATGTATAACCACTGAATAATTTATAATATGTATGCCAGTGAGTCCAACAAGACCAACTAGTGCAGTATATAGCAACTCTTTTTTTTAATATACGAGGGAAAAAGTTTAAGTTTTAGAGTGTTGGAGGTTTTTTTTTAATAAAGAGTTAAGGATTAGTTTGAATTAATTGGTTAAATAGCTAATAGTGTGTTGAAATAATATTGATTGAAATTATGCTTGTCTCTACCATACCCATAAATGTGAAAGTGATTTTTGCCAAATGTGCAATCCAGTTCTTAAGTGGTAAGCTACCTTCTACATAAGGAAGTGCTTAGAGCAGTTTTCTTTTATTGCCAATTTCCTAATTCAAGTTTAATTAAAACTGAATGACAAGTAGTTTCATCGTATTCGCAAACAGAAAGCTATACGCGTAGATTGTGCTCGAAGATAGGAGGCTACACGCCTACATATTTTGAACACATTCAGACAAATGCGATACAATACAAGCAACCGACGGTACCACTAGTTTTATTCGACCAATTATAACCCTTTTATTGTGAGAATACTAATTTGTTTATAATTAACGAAGTTGTCATTCAATTAGCATGTTAAAAAGCATACATAAAAAATATAAAACCCTTTAGGTTTATCGGTGCGGACGAAGGCGTAGGGTAACACCAAACTAGTTGGTGCTTAGGGCATCAAGAGAGCTTAAACCCGAACTAAATGTATGCGAGTGATATGTCAAATATCTGATATATGTCGTATATCAGGTTGTACAGTAACAGTCTCTTCGATATCTTAATTTGCAATCTGGTTTTTCCCCCAGAAAGACTTCTGTGTTTGCAGTATTGATGGGATCTTCTAATTACCAGTTTCTATGGTCGAGTGAAAGTAATGGAGTAGTAGAAAGAAGAACATGTGAAGGAAGGAGTAATGTTCAATGAACTTTTCATTTGACTAATAACTATTTTATGTATGACTGCTGTTTCATGACCGGCAATGAAGTTTTCCATTGCATTTATAATAGGTAGATAATAAAAATAAATAAATACATAATTGTGTGACCACTGAACTTTTAAAAAGATGGCGTTAGCTATTTC
>JAGDYQ010000169.1:383779-405401 GCA_021962125.1 Bulinus truncatus | reverse complement strand
ACAAAGAGACATCTTTTCTAATTCTTCCACAATCTCTGCCTAGCGCTCCAATAAAAAGATCGGCTCTTGAGAGCTAATATATAGGCTAGTGGTCCTCATTCTCAGTACTTCAAGCTAAAGACCCCACCTTTAAAAGTTTATATTTAGACTTTAGATACACATTGTTGAAGCAGTAGAAGCTGACCTTGCCTTCCAGCAATTATTTGGGTATATTATCCGAAAGTTAAATAGTTCTTTCCTCTTTTCATTAAAAAATATAACCTTTGTTTTATGTGCCTATTTTTCTTTTTTATTTTTACAGAAGATGCAGAAATAATTCAGTAATGAAGCAGCAAGATTCAAAATTTTAAACTTTTGCAGGTAACTACATATGAAATGCCTTTCGCTTTTACTAACAACACACTGAGAAATTGAAACTTTTTTGTAACTATAAAAAAAATAAGTAAATGATTTTTGCACTTAGGAAATTTTATTTTAAATTTTTTTACATAACAAAAACTTGTGACAGAAAAAAGTTTGTATTAAACAACCTCATTTTGGATTAAATTAAAAACAAAGTATCTACACTTTAATTACAGACCCACATATGCTTGCAGTTAAACGTTTAGTCAATGTAACATCATTTTTAATTATTTAAGAGTTTTTTTGATATAGAAAATATTTTTTTTTATATATCTATTCTCATAATGCTTCATGTATGAGTTCTATGTAACATATTTCATGTGAGAGTTTTATTAATCCGAACACTTGTACTTGTAGGTTTGATGGCTGCAATATTGCATAGTGCAGGATTACCCCATTGTGAGTTGAGTCATTCACCATTGGTCAAATACTTGGTCCTGCTAGGATTATTTACTCATTTCCCAAAAGTAAGTTTTATATAAAATAATAAATTGTTTTAAGATGAATCAGATTTTTTTTAAAGATTCTAAATTCATGGTTTGTTAGACTGCTGCCCCCTTTTTTTTAATAGCTTATTTAGGCTTTTAGATTTAGTACTTTTTTTTTTAGTAAACCATTTAGATATTTGGTTGTAATATAGTTACCAAGCTAATTGGTTTGAGACCATAATTAGTTTTACTGTGCCTTTATTTTAAATAGTCCTATTAAAAAAAAGGAAAATGATATTAAAATACTTATGTTCGAGTTTATTTAAAGTTATTTATTGCATCCAGTCTTAAATTCCGACTATCTTACAATAATAATCATGGAATAAAATAAACTGCAATACATTATTAAAATTATATTTTTCAATGCAGTTTTTTAAAGTGGAAAAACTTTAGATAGAAAGAAAAAGCCACCACTCCCCTTTTAATCTTATATTCTACATAAATATGATAATATGCCTAATGGGCAAGGTGCGGCTAGTGTATAAGTAAGAGTTATGTTAATACTGGTGCACTAAATTTATGCCAGAGAAATCAGTTCCAATGCAAGTTACTGAAAAATACGTAGATATGTTTATTATAAAAGTTAATAAACGTATATTTTGCCCTTATTCGACATATGGGCATGTTTCATCAAAATTTCTTTAAAAGTATATTTTATGTCATATTTAAATAATCTCAACAATTATTCATTCATTTTACGCTCCACTCACAAAACATCCATGGTACCCGGAGACACTGAGAATGCCACCCCCATCACCGTGCCAAGCAGTTCAAAAATGGTGAAAATGTCTCCCCTCCTAGTGGTTCAGTTACATACAGCTCCTCTTCAGTTACCGACTCAGTTACGCCACTAATTTGTCATTTCTCTGACAGCGCTGTATAACGTTTGTTTAAGATCAAGTTGGAAAACATAAATATCCTAATTGTATTATTTTGCTTAGAGATTTTCATAACAAATTTTATGATTGTATAAAAATAAAATATTGTTATATGCTGTAAGGGAGTCTAAGGAATTCACTAAAGCACAGGCGTAGGTTCAAAAACATAGCATTTTCGAATGTATTTATAACCAACAACAAAATGGGCACTCTCCTTCACTACCGGCTTCATCATCACAACTCCGCTGCTCTTACGTCACAAGGTCACTCCTTTCAATACGTAAATTATAAGGTACGCTGGTCTACAGTCAATTAATTATACGGTGCGCTGGTCCACGGGAATTCCCTATTCGTAGCGCACCACCGAGGGCAGGGAAAGAGTTATAACAATACTTTCAAACTGTTTCGTTCTATTACATAATACTTTTGTTTACAATTTAATTTCCATAATTTCTTGGGTCCCATAAGATTCTCAAACCCTAGTCACAGTGCCGACTGTGCCTATAGTATAAGACGACCCTGAATAAAATATGTTCATGAATAAACGTATACAAGGATAAAACTGCATATCAAGTGCGGCCTAATGAGGCTCTTATCGCTTCAATGAGTTTTGTGCGACTTCCCACGAGCAAGTATTCACTATTAATTAAGTACTTTTGTTCATAATTTGGCGATGGTTCAGCTCTTGTTGACCTCTTGTGTATCCACTTTAGGTATAAAATGTAATTTGAAATCATTATTTGACGCTCTTTTGCTTTAGCAAATGTAAAAACGAGTTTCCATCATTTCAATATTTTAGTGTGTGGGAAGGGGTCGAGACGAAGGCGCGGATCCCTACGGGTGGCACTTACATTGCCCAACTAGAGACGACATTTTCACTATTTAGTACTTTTGGCCTTAGGACGAGTCCGCCCCGGGCACCATTAACTCTGGTTACGCCACTGTCTCTAGCACATGCAAGGAATTGCAGCTATAAATGATTTAGCATTAGGTGGTTGTCTGTGATGGGAGGGATCCCAGTATCTAAAAACAGCACAAAGGCAGCTGGTGGCAGCACTATCTAGAGTCTTTCTGCATCTTAATATTTTCTCAGACATCAAATGATGCCATCAAACATGGAAAGGGGGGGGGGGATGAAAAACCTCAATGGTAAATTAGTCATCGAGGTCAGGATGTTGTTTTAGCCACACAGATCTGTAAAGAAGAAAGTTAATCCTTACTATATTTTGAAGACTGTTACCTGTTCTTCATTCTCACTACTAAGTCTGTCTATGATAACGTACCAGTATAGCATACAGAAAATGACATAAGCCGTTGCATTTAAACTGGACCCGCTGTATTCATATTTTTGCTTCTGAATTCTGATTGTATCAAGAAATTACTTTATGAGACTATCCCACTGTTTTCTGCGCACAACTCAATTCCTGGCTCCTATATGCAAAGCCGTTTTAATGTGTAGGCCTATACAACACTTTTTAACTATTTTATTACTCAAGGTGTGCTTACTAGTTCTAAAAGAAATTCTATAGGGCGAGTTTAACATTCTGGCAGGTCCATATTGCTAACAGTCATGCTCACTAATCTTAGAACTTGTGGAGGGACTAAGTTGTTAGGGTGTTAGAGTGGTCCCATGTTTCAAAGGTAATTTATTTAGAGGCGTGGTATTGAAAGTTGTAACCTTGCCTAGGGCCTTTAAACATGTTCAAATAAAACTGCTCTTCTCGTAAGGCATTATTGACAGTATGAATCTTTTGATTTAAAAGTGCCTTGTGCCCACATGGAGACGACCCTGACTCTATCCAACATAAATACATGTTAAAACAAACGACAGCATATTTCATTTGTATACGTTGCTAATATTTGATAATGTATATAGTTGTAACTGACAGCCTGGGGTGGGGTTTGCGTAGAGCGGCAAATACTTTGGGGCCAGCCCTTCATATGTAAACTCTCTGGTATAAAAATAGAGAAAAACTTAGCATGTTTATTTCATTTTTAGTGATATTTTATGGCATATTGTATAGATTTAAGGCCAATTTGTTTTTACTCTTTAGAGAATATTTCGATCATTTTTTTACATGCATATTTCTACCTTTTTGAGGTCATAGAAATCTGAGCTCTAATTATAATTCATTCATGTATTATTTAAGTTTTTTTTTCTTATTCTTCATTAAAAAATTAGATCAGTAATATTGATATATGTATTATAGAAGTGGTTCTCAAGCTTTGGCGATTCGTGATTTAGGCCGCTAGGAAACCCTTTAATTTTTTGCAAACCACGAGAAAAAATAGGATTAAAGAAAGCAATATAAGCTAAAATTGCTGTTCTCAACCGGTGGTACGCGTAACCCCATGGGGTAGGGGAAAGCTTTTGCAAGGGTACGCAGCGACGTATAATTTTGGTTTAAAATAACCAAGAATTTGAAGAATTTACATGTGAGGGGCACCGGCGGACATACTTAATTGGCACACTTTGGGTACAGTCACTAAAAAGGCTGAGAATCCGCGGAGCTAAAAAATGTTATGTAGACATCATCTAAGACAGTGGTCGGCAAACTTATTAGCCAAAGAGCCAAATATGAACATTTTAACAATTTAAAAAACAAATTGGGAGCCAACTCTGCTTGTTTAATAAACTTTTATTACACTCCGGAGCCGCACTTTGCCGACCACTGATCTAAGACATGCCTATTTAAGTATTTATTATTTAAGAAAACTATTTTAGGTATTTTACTTCAGTATTTATATACTTTTTCTGAATGTTGAAATGAATATATTTCTTGCGTTTTTTTTAAAATATGTATCTTTGATGCCTGTTTTGATATTTGTCCTATTAAAAGCGAAAATGCTCATTGTAGTTCATTATGTTTATTGTAGATTATTGCCATATTTGTTTTTAATTGTAAACTTCGACCAAAATAAAAATGTCTAAAAATGCGAAAATGGAATAGGAAACAGTGGGCTCATCTGAAAGCTTCAGAGAAAATTTTGATGCTTATCTGGGCAGAATCGCAAGAGAAGCATTTTAAAATTTGTTTATGATATTCTTTACGATTAAAAGGCAAATGCTCTTTGTATTTGTCTACCTTCGAATGCATTCACAACTATATTCTATTCATAAAATATAGCCTAAACTTATAAATACTAGTACTCTTGAGTCTTGTAAATTGGTGATGTGGAATATGATTCTGTTGAGTTGTTTTGTGGGACAATACATTCACAGTTAACGTTCTTTGGCTAGGGATTTAGAAATACAACAATTTACCAGCAAACTCATTGATTGTAGAACTAGATTGTATTGTAACAGGCTTGCTCATACAGTGTGATTGTCAAAGTAATATAAGCTGTAAATTTGCAACAAATGTTCTCAATCATATAAGTTATAACTATCAACAATTGTTGGCAACCCATTTCAAATCAGCTCATGACCCATTTGCAACATATATTTATTATCTATGAGAATACCCATACTTTGAGAACCTCTGTATTAGAGTTTAAGGATGATTTTTTTTATTTTGAATTTTTTAGTTAAACAGACATTTTTCATTTCTATTTTTTTAATGGTTACCCTTATTTTATATTAAAATTTAGAGTTTTTGTTCAGTTAACATTATTTGTCTTTAGATACACATTTAGCACAAGGTAAGGGTATTACATTAATATAGAAGTTTGTTTCATTTAATGTTTATAATTTTTTTTATTTCTCCATTTACTGCATGTAACATAGAAATGCTTTAGTAATTGTAATAAAATAATTATATTAATGGTTGGTGAATGTCAAAATTTAAGCAATTGTCATTTTTTAACATATTTTCTTTCTAAATGGATTTTTATAAATTTATCAAATTAATAAAAATACTAAACTTGGAACTCATCATCAAAAATGATTTTAGATTGATAAAAAAAAACAATTAAACAGAACAATACATTATTTTATAAAAATATAGAACTATTCACCAGATGACATAGCTAGAATATACATCAATCAAGAATAGCCTACAAACCAATTTAAACAGACCTATTCCAAAATGTAAATACCATAGTTTATTGGGAACAACATAGATATTTTAAAATAATACAGTGGGTGATCGGTTAACAAACATAATCCCTTCCGAATGTATGTTCACTATCCAAATTGTTCATTAACTGATCACCAATTTACCATATATATAAATGGTTATTTGATTAATTCCTTCTGGAGATCCTAAAAATTAAATTTTAAAAAATGTCATGTACCAGTATAATTTCTTAGTAAGTTTATTTATTACAAATATAATACATGCATATAGTCTTGTTTATTAATCAGTCCTTTTTCTTTCTTTGGGCATAAAGAACATGTCCAATGTCGATTGTTTTTCTCTAGCCTTCTTTTGAATGATGGCGATACTAGTTACATCTCTTTTCATCTCCCGTTCATTTATCCAAACAAAAGCATATTCTCCATTTTTTCACGGATGGCACTTCTTTGCTTCTCAGATGTAATGTTCGTTACTCCTTTAGTGGCTTGAAACTTCTTGTTTTCTTTCTTAGCTAAGATTGTGCCTACAGTAGACCTTTTCAAGCTGTACTGCCTATCAACATCAGTCATTTTTTGTCCACTCTCTACTTTAGTTATAATCTCTTGCTTGGTTTTTATGGTGAGCACAGTTCTTGACACTCCACTCTTTTTAGGTCCCATAGTATTGTCTAATTTTCAGGGGTTTTTTATAAGGTGTTTAGAGAAGCAATTACAAAAATCACAAGGATAGAAACCAACTATGGTACACATTTGACAAAGTGTTGTCGCACACTACCTATGCGTCGTACGGTGCTGCCTCACTGTTACATAGTATGAATGATGATGTGTCAACGCACGCTCACATCCATTTTCAGGAGGAATTGAGGACTGGTATTAGGTGTTCTGAGAGCCGAGAGGTTTTTGATAGAATTTGTTTTTGTTTGTTATCCGAATATTATTCATTGTTCGAACACAAAAATCTTCTGAAAGTGTTCGGTATCCAAACTGTTCATTAACCGATCACCCTCTGTATTATGCTACATTTTTTGTGACATTATAAACTAACATTTAAATCTAACATTTTTTATATTATTCCATTTTCCTTTGATTTCATATTTTAAAGTTATTTTTAAATCATGGTATTGTTTTGTTTATTTTAATTTGGTAACTCTAAATTATTTAATTCATACATAATTACTTGTTCTGGGAAACAGGATTTTCATCTGTCCTGTCAGCAACACTCTTCATTGCAAATATTTAGCTTTGTCATCTTCTTTCATAGTAAAATCATTAAAAGTTTAATTTTTCTTACATTCATTTTTCTAGTATTTTTTAGGTTGGTAAAAAAGCTTCTAAGTCTGCTGTTAGTCTAAATACAACCTATTTCACTTTGACAAATTCTGGGCCCCGGTATAATTTACTATCAAGATTAAGAGATCAGAAATAAACATTTTTAGTTAATTCTTTTATTTTTTTATCACATATTTTACAATATTAAAAAAAAAAATCATTCTTCTGTTTTCACCCTCAATGAATGAAATTAACACACTGTTAATTTATTGTCTGAAATTTATTTGTGGACATTTATGAGTTTCCATCATTTGTTAGTTTTAGACCTGACAACCCTAAATAAATATGAATTTGTATAAACATGTGTAATAATATTTTAAATAATATCTTGTATTTATGTTTTTTTTTGGTATACTATTTACCCATTTGTTTTGTAGGCCCATTATTAATCTTTGTGAAAAAAAACTTTTAGAATTATAAATAAATTTTTGGTGAGACAAAAGATTTTATTCATCTGCTTTCATTGTTTAAATGCTAAATTTTAGAAAAAAATTTAAAAACTTGACAGTCACTTGAATAAAAACTATTTTGAAAACAAAAAATAGATGCACCAGTTTAATAGTTGTCATACTTTGTCACAATAAAGTATGTTAAATAACTGCATTTTATCATCATTAATATTTGGAAAACAGTAAATCTATACTTAAATACAAAGCATCTATTTCCCGTATTAAAAAAATTAATAATTCTTTTTTTTTAGAACCCCATTTATTCCATTTAGTATACTTAAATTCTATAAAAACATCCATAGTATGTTAATTGATCTATTTTCATTTCTTCTAAGCTGCTGGTAACAGTCCTCCAGTACCAGCAACATATAATGAACCAATAATTTGTTCTGAGGATACAGCGATAGGTATAAGTGTCTTGACTATATGTTTCTATAAATAATTTAGCTTTTTTTAATGTGGTGTACCTTTCTCAATGAGTTCTACTCATTATGCACATCTAAAAAATGCACGTGTGATACTTTTATACTTTGTTTATAAGAAACAAATATGTATGTAAACTAAAGCTTATCAGAAATTCTAATGATATAGGCATTGAATACAATATTGACCATTTTTTTTTTTGGCAATAAGAGATATCATTACAGAAATGTTAATTTATAATAGGGCTGTACCGGAATCCGATTCCAGTTCCTGTTAAGCCGGATTCCGGCAGTCTTAACAAATCCGATTCTGGTTCCGGTTAAAATCTGCCGGATTTAAGCCGGATTTCTTTGTTGTTTGAAACTTGTAAGAAATTTTTTTAGCGCAACATAATTTCGAAATATTTAGCGCTATACTATTAAATTAAAACAATAACTTCCTTTGCTTTTTTAAAACTGCAATAACGTCAATCGCTTTTAGTTCTGTATGTAAGTAAAAATATATTAAAAAGGAAGATTTGAATCGTATTTAGTCTAATAGTAGTACATGTAATACGACACCTTACCAAGCGCTACTTTTGATTCCGTGTTTTTTTTTAAACTATATTAAGCTACAAAATTTTAACTTCTTTAAAGAGCAGACAACGATCTATTTTTGTTTTTTTACAGTTTAAAAATTGGTCAATAATTTATTTTTCTGCAAATTTTTTAATTTAGTGGATTTTGTCACGATTTGGATAAAATTCCTCGCATATTTAGATAAATAATTTGAAGATACATTTTTAACTGAACATTAAAGTGATATTGATTTAGATTTGAAATGCATTTTAATTTGCGTTTTATGGGAAATATTCAGATAATGATTTAAAGGAAAGTATGAATGAAACAACAAGTCTAGTGACGTCACTATGGAAAACTAAAAAATGAACTATCGAGAGGTGCCACAGTATTTTTTTTTTCGGAATTCATTTATTAATAAACATGTTTATTATACTTTGTAAGATATGTTACCCATTTCTTTGTTTGGTTGTAACAGAAATCAAGTTAAATTAGGAACAGCTTTATTAAAATAAATTTGAAAGCAAAGAACCTGTTATTTTGACAGAGTGTACTTTCTTAACTCAAGAATGGGGAAGGGGTTTTAGTCACAGTCTTCAAGATCTAAATGGTTAATACTGTTTTTTGCTATCTAGAACTTAAATTTTTTATTCTATTTTTCATTCTTATATCTTTTTTATATTAGGCGAGAAATTACTACTTCGTTCGGAAGAGTTACTATTTTATTTGGTAAAATCCGGTTCCTGTTCCGATTCCGGCAGGATTCAAAATTTAAATCCGATTCCGGTTTCGATTCCTGCAGGATCTAAAAATTACAATCCTGGTACAGCCCTAATTTATAATAATTGATTTGTTTAAGTTCAAACCTCATTCTCATTTAATCAGTATACTTTAAATTAACTATGACCAATTCACCTTTTAGGGACAGTAATAGGAAATATTACAGCTTCAGATCCTGATGGCCAATCCTTGATATTCAACACAGATACTCCAGATACTGCTGAACTCGTTCGTTTAAGTCTACCGAGAAAGCAGAATGGTTTATTTAATACTTGGCTTGTGGATATCATTCTGAATTCGCAATTAGACAGAGATTATGTAATTCTTTACTATTAATTTTTAAGTTTTTTTTAAATACAATATATTTTAATTATCAGTAAATGTACTTGTATTTAAACAATCTGATAAACAAAGTCATCTTATGTTGTAAAAATTACTAAATAGTTTTTGGTATCAGATGTTTATCTACTTTACTGCTGTATAAAAAATTGTGAATATATTTTTGATTTTGATTAAACATAAACATGTTAAAATTATAAATAGTCTGTTAAGATGATATTCTTATCAAATGAATAACATTATTTATTTAGGCTCCTAATATCAGACGACTGTACTTTTTGGTATCTGATGGACAAAGTTCAGTAAGTATTTCCATTAATTTAAATGCCATGAAAATTGTCTGGAATAACTCTTTTGTACAAAAGAATACTCTTATTCAATAATATACATTATATACTAAAAGAATAGCAATTCCAAATCTGATTGATTAATTGTCTGATGTCATTTTAGATAAATAAGTATGACCAGGAATCACAATAGGTCTAGGAAAATGTACACTGTTTTTCTGTTAAAAATCTTAAATGAAACATTTTTGGAATTAAGAATCATTTATAAAATAGTAATGTGTGTATAAATTTAAATAATTGAAAGATGTTAATCAACTAGATTAAAGCTATTCCTTTTATTTTGAAAAGTTGATGAAAGGATGAGATGTTTACTTCTTATTAGATCCTATTAGCCACTAAAGGGATGGTTTTAGTTGTGCCCTGGTTTCATCCTCACCATGGAAGACATAGGTAGGTGACTTGACAAGCTCTGATCTAAGTCAGTGTGTGAAGTCCCTGAAAGGATGAAATCTCTTAGATCCTATAAACCACTAATGGGATGGTTTTTATGGTGCCCTTCTTTCATTCCCACCATAGCAGATAGTGCAATGGCCATGGAATCACCATTGGAGATATAGCGGTGGCTTTAGCCATGACCTGAAATATTCTTTGGTCCTCACTGGATATCGAACCAGGGACCCACTGGTTGACAGTCGAGCACTTAACCATACGACCACCCATAACCTAAGCCGGTAGCCTACAGCATTCAGATTGGGCTACTGCATGCAACTTGGATTACAGCCAAAGTACCACACAGACACTTAAAGAGATATCAATGTCTATTCCAGATTCCTATTTGGATCTCATTATTCATCACTGATGTCAATGATGTGGCTCCTCAATTTGTCAATCTGCCATATGAAGCTATAGTTAAAGAGGTAAAGTAGGCAACATAAATTATTGTGTATTTTATTTTTACATTATTACAATTTTCATAAACGTTTTAAAGTCTCATTTGCATAAACTACAGCAACTTAAAAAGTTACAATTATATTTTATATGACCTTACATGACAAAAGATGAAAATTAAACTAGAAATTAAATAAAAACATCGATTTTAATAACCTAATTAATGTTGTAATTAATTTAGTCAAACATATATTTTCATGACTGCTTATAGTTTAATGCTATAAACATTAAATAATTTAATTTTCAACTGAAATTCAAATGTAGCCATAAAAATAAATTGCTTTAGTTATTTAAAACATAAACATGCAAGTAATGGATAAATTATTTAAGCATTGACTTATTTAGATTCAGTGTACTTGATTACTTTTAAAATTTCAAAGATGTATAATGCATGTTCATTTATAATTGTATGGAAATGCTTTGTTCAGGATACAAGCCCTGGAACTGTTATATTTTCTGGAGTTTCTGCTAAAGATCCAGATAATGGCAGAAATATACTATTTACAATGGAGGTAACAGCTTTTTTTTTTGTACACTTTATCAGAAATAGATAAATTGATATTTAAATTAAAAGTTAAAATTATTATAGAATTCAATCTGTGATAATATATATATCAAAATTTATACATTTGTAGAATATTTTTACACAATACTAAATAGATGCATTATATAAAAAAATTGAGTTAATTAATATAAATATAATGAGTAGGCTTCAAAAAATTAGCTTAACTTTGTTTCTTTTTTTTTTTTAAACTTTTCAGTCAAATGCTCAGGTGAGTTAATGTTTAACATCAGAATTTTGGAGACAAATAAGCTAAGGAGCTCTCCATTATACATGTACTCTTGTTGTTAGACTAATATGTTTTGCCTGGTAAATTCTGAACTTTGAAATGAAAACATTTGTAGAGTTGTAAGTTATATTTAACCCAATATAGAGTAAGTAAACTTATATTTTGATTTAAAAGCCCATCAGTCTTAAAAAGCCCATCAGTCTTAAACCAAATAAAACTTTGTAAAACAGTGTGGGGAAGATGAAATATCACTGTACCAATTGTAATGTGTGGGACGGATGGCCGAGTGGTGTAGATACTCGACTGTCGACCTGAGAGTCATGGGTTCGAGCCTCAGTGAGGCCCAGAATTTTTCCAGGTGAAATTCGGTGCAAAGTCGTCCCACAAGTCCACCCAGCTTTAAATGGGTACCTGACTTTAAGTTGGGGAAGTAAAGGCGGCTGGGCATTGTGCTAACCACACAATCCCTTTAAATGCCGAGGTTATAGAAACAGATGAATTCTACACTTCATCTGCCCTGATGGCCCGATAGGGTTAATGGAACTTTACTTTACCAATTGTGATGTACGTTTGTTGATGTATTGAGAACATAATGAGAAAATGTGTAAGAAAAAGCAATCAAATTGACTTGGTGATGAATTGACTGATTGAATGTTATGAATGCTACATCATATTAATTGATTGAATCAATAATTTTTAAGGTGTTTTATATTAGTAGTAGTTAGGTTTTTTAAAAGATTTTTGTGTTTTTGAGTATTAATAATTTTAATTATATTTTGCTTTGTCAAGGATCATGTTACTATTATTAAGGTATTTCTGTGACATGCACATGCAGACAGGGTTGGCTTTAGACCAATTAGAGCCTTTTCTCCCAATGAAACACTGTTCCAATGGACACCCCGCACTAAAGAGTAATTTAAATCTGGCTTGAATTTTAAATGAATTTCTACCTACTAAATAATTAAATATAGCTTTAGCCCTCCATACTTGTTTATACAAAAACACTTTCTTTGGTCCATAGTAGAAACACTTAATGTCAATCTTTCTTGACAAAATGCAAGAGTATATTCCTTTTATTTCCATCAACAATAATTGTAGTTTAAGCCTAACTGCTCCATGATGTGGTCAACATTTAACATTTTTCTTTGTTCATTTTCTAAACTTACATTACCAAAGTGAATTATTTTAAAGCTACAATATAATGCAGCCTATCAATTCGATGATATTGAAATGTAATGACTAAAAAAACAAATCACTTTTATCCACCATATACCATAGCCGGCTAATAAGGTCCCATTAAAAGATGCACAGCATTAGAAACTGACAAGCTCATGAGTGTTGTGGCCCGTATATAGCCAACACTTACACCACACAGGATTGCATCTGATAATCACTCTAATCCCTGCAAACAGCATACTGCAAAATAATCATCAGGAAAAATAAAGTTTATTCACTTTAAAGTTCGAAAACGACAGAAAAAAAGAATAGTTTGACAATTAGTGGTATTAACTAAAATGTGACTCATGTTAAGTTTATAACTGTTTAGCCTACTTTATGTTTAAACATCCCAGAAATTTATTTGCTGAAAATATTTTGTGCACAGAAGCAAATGTTCTGTTTTAATTATTATTTTTGAGTCACTGAAAATTTTTATTTTAGGTGTTGTTCATATTTTATTTGTTTCTTGTAGTAGTTGTATTCAATGTTATAATAAAATGTAGCTGTCTGTTTAATCACATGTATTGTTTTTAACACACATTTAGTTTGCATTCTAGTCTCCTTTAAACACTTGTATCAAATAGAAGACTTTTAAACATCTTTTTATAGCATATAATAATAGTTGAATGTTTTTTCAGCAACAATTAATGAAGGGGGTCTTGCAATTAAGTTTCCTGTTTGGCCCTCCTAAGGTGGGCCCTGTATACATATAAAAAGCAATATTATTCATTTTTACTTTGATAAATTTATCTATTTAGGTAGCTGATGATATTTATAAAACTACTTTTGAAATTAACCAATATAATGGAAACATCACACTGAAGCGTGCGTTAGATTTTGAGACCCATAGCTATTACCAGTTCAGAATCAACGCTGAGGTAAGAAATTAATATACATTTTTAGAAAATAAAATTATTTTAAAATTAAGGTTATTGCTATTTTAAATCAAGTGATATTTTTATTCAAGTTTTTTGCTTTCCATTTCTACTTGGTTCTTTTTATTCTTTGCTAACAACTAAAATAATTTATAATAAAATGTTTATAATAATTAAACTGCAGTAACTGGGCATTTTTCTTATCTTATAGAATAAAAAAATTTTGGTATAACCGCAAACACTCATGGCTAAAAATTGATTTTTGTTTGACTGGTTTATCTGCCTCTTTTGGTCCTTTCACATAAAAATGTATTAAACTTACAGTATTTTTATACTAGGACCGTAATAAACTTTTATCCAAATTTGTTAATACTAATTTTACAAAAATGTAGTTTCTTGATAATAGTTAACATGTAGACCAAACATAGCCACACTATGACCCTTAGGACTATTGTTTGAACCAACCTTCACTGTGCTCCTCTCTACTTAATTACATCAATGATATGTACATTTAATTAGATTATTTCAAATAAACACTCTAACCATCTTCTCTGGGTCTGGCGATTCTTTCAAATTTTAAGGTCTGCATTTCAAAAGTCTTCCCACCCTTAGTCTAGACAGTATGTTCTTTTTAAGAATAGAAATCAATTGTTATATTAAATTATATTTATATATATATATTAAGATCTAGATTTTTTAAAAATATTTTTATAATAATTGTGATAGTTTCTTTACCCAAGTATTTATTTGGAATAGGAATTTAAATATTGTCATTATTATAAATACCAATTTTAAATAAGATTTGCAGGTTTTATAAAATATGATTTTCTTTCTTAATTGAAACCAAACTAATTTGTTCTTTTTTTTTTTTAATTTTTTATTTTCAAAGTTTTCTCATGATATTTAATTTTTTCATGTTCACCTTAGGATGAAGGTGGTTTAAAAGCTGATCCAGTAGGATTTGTAGTTTATGTTTATGATGTTCAAGACACACCTCCAACTTTTTTTAACTTGCCATACAGTGTACAGGTTGAAGAGAATGCACCTGTGGTTGGTTTGTTCATTTATTTTTGTCTCTGTCATGTTATGCTTTAAAAATAATTTATTGTGTCACATTGTTTTTATTGTTGTGATAATAAAATGTGTAAGATAAAAAATAAGTCTCTTCAAAAATGGATATAAAACATTATTAGAAATAATTAATTAAGCTGTACTAAATGATTCATTAAGTATTATGCATTATTTATCTAGGGAAAACCTGTACTCAGTGTTTTGGCCATAGATGGTGACAAAGGAATACCAAATAACATTACATACAGTTTTGAAAGTGGTAAGAAAAAGAATTTTCTTAGTACAAGTAAAATAATCCTCTTTAGTCCCTGGCATATTTTTTATCTCCACTAATAAATGTATATGGTTGTATATATGCACCAAGTGGAAATAACTGCTACCAAATATTTTGCAATTAAAATGTGTATTAATTTCCAAATTTGATTGACACCAGGGAATGAGTAACAATTTTTTTAATCAAATTCCTCAGGAGACTATAAAAATTTTAACCTAGATCCAAAAACAGGCAACATCACAATCAATACAACTCTAGACAGAGACTCTGAATTAATGAGAATTACTGGTGGTGTTTATGCTATGATAGTTAAGGTGAATACATTTAATTTCATAATGCCTATATAACATAAGCTTCCATCATCCATGTTGTCATATTTATTAAGTAATCTTTAAATTTAGACACACAATATTATTTAATGGTGATGTTTTAGGTTTTTGGCAACATTTTGTCATATTCTCTTATAAAACAGTTAAAGGTTTCATTGTTTTTCATATTGTCTTGTATAAGGCTTCAGAAATAGTGCCGCAAGGACAGATAAATAAAGGTTTAACAACAGCAACTACACTAGTAACAATCTCAGTCAAGGATGTTAATGATAATGCTCCAACATTTAGCCAGAGCTCATACAACGCAACTATTTTAGAAAATATGCCTCAAGGTGTTCCTATCAGTTTTCTTGATGGAGTGTTAATGCGGGTGTTTGATATTGACCAGGTGAGATATAGCAGCAGCTATACATAAAAATTATAATGCGTTAAAATAATCAATATTCATAAAATAATCAGCCATGGCTGACAGTGCATCAGATAAGTTAATTTAGTAAGTTTTTATACACAGTTCAGTTGTTCTTTTTTAAATTTCATATCCATAACAGTCTAGTATATGGTTTTAAGTAAACATTTAAAAGCTAAGGAATGATCCCTACAAGTTCAGGCAATGTATTGTCTACTTATTTTTTAGGGTGAAAACAGTCATTTTTTGCTCACACTGGAAACAAATGGTAGAACCTACTATGACTTTTCACCCCTCCCAAAGGAGATTTACTCAGAATCATCAGTTCTCAAGAGGGTCAACAACTCTGATGTTTTAGATTATGAAAAAAATCACCAGATTATTTTTCAGGTCAGTGATAATTCAATAAAACAAAACTGACTATAATGGCTAAATAAAATAACATAATTCATGCTAAAAAATTGTCATTTTAATATTTAATTATCTGTAATTTTGGTATAATACCTTTCAGGTTATGGCTTAAGTCCCCGCTATATCTCATGGTGTGCCTCCATTGCACTATCGGCTATGGTGGGGATGAAAGAAGGGCGCCATAAAACAACCGTCCCATTAGTGGTTTATAGGATCTAACAGATTTTATCTCAACCTTATAGGGACTTTACACACAGATTAGCAAGGGATTAATTCAAAAATTAAAAAAAAACTCTTTATTTAAAAAAATTCACTTTAAATGAAACTTTGTTGTTCATTTCTGCATCATTTAATAAAATTTTGATCACAATTAAATGCACTAATTTTTATTCTTTGTTTATGGTGCCATTTTGGCTGGTGGCCAATGCTACTTATACAAAATACTGAAACTGGTGATATGAGAAGAAAAATGATAATAAATTGTTTTTAGCCATTACAATCAAACTCTTGCGTAGGACATTAAAAAAAAGCTTATGCAACCAGTAAAATTTTTTCAGACAAATTTGTGTTTATATTTTTTTTATTTCTGAATCCACACCTGGCTAATTTATAAAGCACCTGAAAATAAGTTTCTCATACTTTGTAAGATATTAACGATGACTTCATAGATTGGGTTATTGTACTATCAAGTCAAGAATTCTAATCAAAACTATTTTCTTGCATCAGCTATGGCAGTGTTTCCCAAAGTACAATATGTATACCCTCAGTTGCCCTAGGAGGCTGGGGTACATACTCTACCGGGTTGAGAACATAATAACCATAGTTGCAACCCTCTTATTTTTAGTTGTTTTTTCTAATATGGTTACTCAGTATTATAATATAAAATATGGGGTACACTGATGTCGAAAGTTTGGGAGACACTGATCTATGGATACATTTGTATTTATTTATGATAAATTTATACATTGCAAATTACATGCAAATTTATGATGTATATATTGACATATCCTTTTAAAATTTTCATTTCCATCCTTTTTTTTTTCTAATATCAAAATATTATTTGAATGACTTGGTGCAGGTGGTTGCCAGGGAAATTAATACAAAAGAAAAGCTTTCCAGCACTGCTACAGTGACTCTGGACATTGAAGATATGAATGACAATGCTCCAGTCTTTAACCAGACTAGCTATACATTTAGTGTTTATGAGAATACACCCATAGACACTTCTATCCGGACATTTGTTGTGAGTGATACTAATTAATGTCTAACAGCTTACCTTTTTTAATAATACTGAAACCTATCATTCATAAACCAATCTATACTCTTAAATTGAAAATTTCAGGCCACTGATTTAGATTCTGGGATTTATAAAGTAATTCAGTATTCTTTGAGAGGAGGTAATGGAAGGTAAGTAATAACAAGATTCTGAAAAATTTTGGTTAGCCAGATCAAACCCCAGAAATGCCATTTCTCATCTGAGGCTGCCAGATCAGTAAGAGAAAGCACTAAGCTGTAGTAATTTATTGAACAACTCTTCTGTATGTGTATATGTGATAACCACAAAATGACATAAAAGAAAATTTTAAAAAAGAGATGAGTTTCTCTAGCTCACTAAAATTTTCTTACTAATTATAAACTATGAGATTTTTTAATAAAGAATTACAGATTTACTAAGTATTAACTATGAGTAAAATACAGATTTTAAGAAATGAATAAAATCATCTATGTTTTGATATAAAACGTACTTGCTCATATACTTTCCTGATGTTATAGTGTATGACCTTAATTTCTTCTAAAAAAATCTAATTTCTTATGTTTTTTTTTGTTCCATTCTAATATTATGTTGATAAATAATAACTTATGTTTTTGGGGCCTAAAATTTATAAAAATAATGAAAATAAAACTACTGAAATGATTCACCCCTCTCCATTGTTAATGATTTTGGAAAATCATTGGCACAAATATACCATTTAAATAAATATTTACTCCAATCATTCAATTTTGTTGTTGCCATTAGCACTGTTATAGTTAAATCTTGCTTTATTTTCCAAAACAATACACATTTAGTAAAATGCATTTATGTGTAATTATTTATTTTGCTTATAAGTTTATGTAGAATTTGAGGAAATTATTGCAATAATAGTGAAATTTAAAACTGAACTATGTAAGCAAAACATGAAAAATATTATTGAAAAATTGCAGTTTTGTAGAAGTTTTTTTCAACTCTTTTTTTCTTTCATTAATATCTTGTATCTTTCAAGATTTAAAATAGAATCAAACTCAGGAACATTGAGGGTTGCAGGAAATTTAGATCGTGAAGAAATCAACCAGTATTTTTTAACAGTGGAGGCGAGGGATGGGGGTGGACTCCGAACCCCTGCCGAAATTACCATAACTATCTTGGACAGGAACGATAAAAAACCAACCTTCTTGAGAGATGACTACTATGGCACAATTAAAGAAGGATCTATGCAGTTTTTAAGAACTTTGAAAGTAGAGGTTAGATAAAATATATTTATACTTTATACATATACATGTACGACTTTTAAAATTCATTCTAGATATTTTAAAAAATATATAACGATATCAAATGTTTTGCTTGCTTTCTATTAAAAAAAAAGCTAAACTATTATGTCTCTTGATTGTAATGTTTTATAATTTTCAGGCTTATGATGATGATGAGCCAAACACAAATAATAGTCTTGTCTCCTATAAAATTGTTGGCACAAATGCCAGATTGACCAACAATTTTACCATAGATTCAAAAACTGGCATAATAAGTGTGACAAGTCCTTTAGATTATGAAAACCTGGATAGAATTTTGGGTGGCCTTGTGACACTTACAATTGAAGCTTATGATGCTGGAGATCCGGTGCTGTCATCTTTAATCTCTGTAAACATTACTGTAGAGGTAATTATTTTTATTTATTGTTGGGATTTCAGTTTAAGGTTTTCATTTCTTTTTGGCACTATTTGGTTAAAATATACACAGAGCAAATTATTTGTATCATTTTTTTAATAGAAACATTATTAAAGATTTCTTATATTTTAAGTAATAATAATTTCTTTTTAAGGATGTAAATGACTTTGCACCTGTATTTTCTAAGAATGAATATTATGCTACAATACCAGAAAACTCACAGGAAGGTAGGGCACTCATTGCTTTGTTAACTTTTTTTTTTGTGTGATTTGCTTTTACAAATTAGATTTTCAACAACAAAAAATGTTAAAAATTTCTTTTAAGGTTTAGTGGTCATCACAGTAAATGCTTCTGATTTGGATGGTACAAGTCCTAATAATGAATTTATCTACCGCATTGAGATTGGTGCGCTTGATAAATTTAGAATCAACTTTCAGTCAGGAAGTGTAGAGGTAGAGACTGGCGCTGTACTTGACAGAGAAACTAAAAAGGATTATGTGCTAAACATTTCTGCTATAGACAGGGGCACTCCACCTTTAATTGGACTCTGCATTCTAAGGGTAAATCATACCAAAACGTCTTTATGTTAAACATATATATGTATTTTTAGTGTTCTAAGTGAAATTCTGAGAAAAAATGACACGATAGGGGCTAAAATTCTTATGTTTTTTTTTCTGACAAAACAGTTAACCAGAATAACACTGTTTCTTAAATTTCATGTACCAAAACTGACTGTCATTTATTTATTGTTATTGTGACTCATTTATTTATTGTTATTGTGACTGTCATTTATTTATTGTTATTGTGACTGTCATTTATTTATTGTTATTGTGACTGTCTTTTATTTATTGTTATTGTGACTGTCTTTTATTTATTGTTATTGTGACTGTCTTTTATTTATTGTTATTGTGACTGTCATTTATTTATTGTTATTGTGACTGTCATTTATTTATTGTTATTGTGACTGTCATTTATTTATTGTCATTGTGACTGTCATTTATTTATTGCTATTGTGACTGTCATTTATTTATTGTTATTGTGCACATATGCAACATCAGGGATTTTTTCTCCGCAGTTTAAAATAGATGTAATTTATTAATACTCAAATAAATTGTGGGTATCAATTGATACATGCATAAAAAATAAATGAGTAATTGCTCTTATTCATTATGTCTTTTATCTACAACAGTGGAACATTAATTTCTTTATTTTTTAAACAGATTATCTTGACTGATGTAAATGATGAGACCCCAGCATTTGTCAACCCATCAAGAAATGTGGAAGTCTATGAGAATACACAAGTTTCATCCTCAGTTTTTCTGTACAGTGCAAATGATGCTGATCTGAACAGTAGTCTTGTATACTGGATTGGGGAAATTGTAGCTTATAGCAAGAATAGTTTAGAAGATAGAATAAATGTGACAAGCACTGGAGTAAAAGTGTGTATAAAATTGTACGCTTTAATAATAAAATGACTATTGTAAATTAGGTCACAAATAAAAAAATTTTTTATTTATTTATTTTGCTAAATTTGAAACTTGATTTTTTTCTGTTTATTTAAGTGTATTGACTTAAGAAACTAATTTATTGAGCTATGTCTGACATGAAATAATCTTTACAGTATTACTTTGGAATAATCAACAATACGGGCCAGGTGTATGTCAACAGCACTCTAGACAGAGAGACTGCAGTAAGAGTTATTTTACAAATTCTTGTGGAGGATATTTTTTCTCAAACTGGAAAACAAATAGCTACAGGTAACATTTTTTTTCTTAGTAATAAAAAAAAATATTAAAAAAGTTAAATGATGGTTTCACTGGACTAAACAGCTAACCCTGGCTTTTATGTAGTATTGTTTTATAGTAGTAATTATTTATACAGTTTGCGTTATAAGTAGATACAACATGGTGTTATTTTCTATTTATGAACAGCAACTTTGACTGTTACTTTGCTGGACTACAATGACAATCCACCAAAATTTCTCCCATCACCCAATTATAATGCAAGGATCAATGAAATGGAGAATGTAATGGCTTTGGTCATACAAGTGTCAGCGACTGATGCTGATGAAGGTCAGACTGTCTCATTTAGTATTGGTGCCTCTACCAATGACGCATTTGTTATTAGCAGTGATGGTAAGTTCTCTTTTATTGATATAATTTTCACTAAACTGGTCTAATATTATTTGCTAACTTTAAAATGAAAAGCAAAATTTAAATATAAAATATTCACTGAAAAAAAACAAATATTTTATGCTTTTTTATTAGATCACTTTTACATGTCATTCTTTTATCACTAATACATATGCCTCCAAAGCTATTCATACTAAAAATATTACATATTATAACATAATTCTTTTCAATTTAAGAAATGTTTTATCGGTACTGTACAGCTAAAATAAATGTTTTATAGGTACTGTACAGCTAAAA
>JAGDYQ010000169.1:264832-383279 GCA_021962125.1 Bulinus truncatus | reverse complement strand
TTATAATAATTGATTTGCTTAAGTTCAAATGTCATTCTCATTCAATCAATATACTTTAAATTAACTATGACCAATTCAACTTTTAGGGAAAGTAATAGGAAATATTACAGCTTCAGATCCTGATGGCCAATCCTTGATATTCAACACAGATACTCCAGATACTGCTGAACTCGTTCGTTTAAGTCTACCAAGAAAGCAGAATGGTTTCTTTAATACTTGGCTTGTGGATATCATTCTGAATTCGAAATTAGACAGAGATTATGTAATTCTTTACTATTAATATTTAAGTTTTTTTTAAATACAATATATTTTTATTATCAGTAAATGTACTTGTATTTAAACAATCTGATAAACAAAGTCATTATATGTTGTAAAAATTACTAAATAGTTTTTGGTATCAGATGTTTATCTACTTTACTGCTGTATAAAAAAAAAGAGGAAATTGTGAATATATTTTTGATTTTGATTAAACATAAACATGTTAAAATTATAAATAGTCTGTTAAGATGATATTCTTATCAAATGAATAACATTATTTATTTAGGCTCCTAATATCAGACGACTGTACTTTTTGGTATCTGATGGACAAAGTTCAGTAAGTATTCCATTAATTTAAATGTCATGAAAATTGTCTGGAATAACTCTTTTGTACAAAAGAATACTCTTATTCAATAATATACATTATATACTAAAAGAATACCAATTCCAAATCTGATTGATTAATTGTCTGATGTCCTTTTAGATAAATAAGTATGATCAGGAATCACAATAGGTCTGGGAAAATGTACACTGTTTTTCTGTTAAAAATCTTAAATGAAACATTTTGGAATTAAGAATCATTTATAAAATAGTAATGTGTGTATAAATTTAAATAATTGAAAGATGTTAATCAACTAGATTAAAACTATTCCTTTTATTTTGAAAAGTTGATGAAACGATGGGATTAGATCCTATTAGCCACTAAAGGGATGGTTTTAGTTGTGCCCTGGTTTCATCCTCACCATGGAAGACATAGGTAGGTGACTTGACAAGCTCTGATCTAAGCCAGTGTGTGAAGTCCCTGAAAGGATGAGATCTCTTAGATCCTATAAACCACTAATGGGATGGTTTTTATGGTGCTCTTCTTTCATCCCCACCATAGCAGATAGTGCAATGGCCATGGAGTCACCATTGGAGATATAGCGGTGACTTTAGCCATGACCTGAAATATTCATTGGTCCTCACTGGATATCGAACCAGGGACCCACTGGTTGACATTCGAGCACTTAACCATAATCTAAGATGGTAGCCTACAACATTCGGAATGGGCTACTGCATGCAACTTGGATTACAGCCAAAGAACCACACAGACACTTAAAAGAGATATCAATGTTTATTCCAGATTCCTATTTGGATCTCATTATTCATCACTGATGTCAATGATGTGGCTCCTCAATTTGTCAATCTGCCATATGAAGCTATAGTTAAAGAGGTAAAGTAGGCAACATAATTTATTGTGTATTTTATTTTTACATTATTACAATTTTCATAAACGTTTTAAAATCTCATTTGCATAAACTACAGCAATTTAAAAAGTTACAATTATAATATTTTATATAACCTTACATGACAAAAGATGAAAATTTAACTAGAAGTTAAATAAAAACATCGATTTTAATAACCTAATTAATGTTGTAATTAATTAAGTCAAAATATATTTTCATGACTGCTTATAGTTTAATGCTATAAACATTAACAATTTAATTAATTTTCAATTGAAATTCAAATGCAGCCATAAAAAAAATTGCTTTAGTTATTTAAAACCTAAACATGCAAGCAATGGATAAATTATTTAAGCATTGACTTATTAAGATACAGTGTACTTGTTTACTTTTAAAATTTTAAAGATGTATAATATATGTTCATCTATAATTTTATGGAAATGCTTTGTTCAGGATACAAGCCCTGGAACTGTTATATTTTCTGGAGTTTCTGCTAAAGATCCAGATAATGGCAGAAATATACTTTTTACAATGGAGGTAACAGCTTTTTTTTGTTTTTATGTGTATACTTTATCAGAAATAGATAAATTGCTATTTAAATTACAAGTTAAAACTATTATAGAATTCAATCTATAATAATATATATATTTAAATCTATACATCTGTAGAATATTTTTTACACAACACTAAATAGATGCATTATAAAACAAAATGAGTTCATTAATATAATGAGAAGGCTTCAAAAAATTAGCTTAACTTTGTTTCTTTTTTTTTTTTTTAAACTTTTCAGTCAAATGCTCAGGTGAGTTAATGTTTAACATCTGAATGTTGGAGAAAAATAACTTAAGGAGCTCTCCATTATACTCTTGTTGTTAGACATATATTTTGCGTGGTAAATTTTGAACATTTGAAATGAAAACATTTGAAGAGTTGTAAGTTATATTTAACCCAATATAGGGTAAGTAAACTTATATTTTGATTTAAAAGCCCATCAGTCTTAAACCAAATAAAACTTTGTAAAACAGTGTGGGGAAGATGAAATATTACATAGTACCAATTGTGATGTACGTTTGTTGATGTATTGGGAACATAATGAGATAATGTGTAAGAGAAAGCAATCAAATTGACTTAGTGATAAATAGACTAATTGAATGTTATGAATGCTACATTCAATGAATCAATAAATTGTAAGGTGTTGTATATTAGTAGTAGTTGGGTTTTTTAAAAGATTTTGTGTTTTTAAGTATTAATAATTTTAATTATATTTTTCTTTGTCAAGGATCATGTTACTATATTAAGGTATTTCTGTGACATGCACATGCAGACAGGGTTGGCTTAAGACCAATTAGAGCCATTTCTCCCAATGAAACACTGTTCCAAAGGACACCCCGCGCTAAAGAGTAATTTAAATTTGGCTTGAATTTTAAATGAATTTCTACCTACTAAATAATTAAGTATAGCTTTAGCCCTCCATACTGGTTAATATAAAAATTCTTTCTTTAGTCCATAGTAGAAACACTTAATATCAATCTTTCTTGATAAAATGCAACAGTATATTCCTTTTATTTCCATCAACAATAATTGTAGTTTAAGCCTAACTGCTCCATGATGTGGTCAACATTTTTATAATGCAGCCTATCAATTCGATGATATTGAAATGTAATGACTAAAAAAACAAATCACTTCAGTGTTTTATCCAGACCATTTTCGGGGGTAGTTTTCACCCCCGGAATTTGAAATTTCACCCCCGGCTTTTTTCCCTGAACATGATTACGACCAAACAATACTGTAGTTTTCACCCCTGGAATTTGAAATTTCACCCCCGGATTTTCCCTTCTAACTCCCGGAGGTGCGGGGGTGTGGATAAAACAATGAATCTCTTTTATCCACCATATACCATAGCCGACTAATAAGGTCCCATTAAAAGATGCACAGCATTAGAAACTGACAAGCTCATGAGTGTTGTGGCCCGTATATAGCCAACACTTACACCACTCAGGATTGCATCTGATAATCACTCTAATCCCTGCAAACAACATACTGCAAAATAATCATCAGGAAAAATAAAGTTTATTCACTTTCAAGACCGAAAATGACAGAAAAAAAGGATACTTTGACAATTAGTGGTATTAACTAAAATGTGACTCATGTAAAGTTTATAACTGTTTAGCCTACTTTATGTTTAAACATCCCAGAAATTTATTTGCTGAAAATATTTTGTGCACAGAAGCAAATGTTCTGTTTTAATTATTATTTTTGAGTCACTGAAAATTTTTATTTTAGGTGTTGTTCATATTTTATTTGTTTCTTGTAGTAGTTGTATTCAATGTTATAATAAAATGTAGCTGTCTGTTTAATCACATGTATTGTTTTTAGCACACATTTTGTTTGCATTCTAGTCTCCTTTAAACATTTGTATCAAATAGAAGACCTTTAAACATCATTTTTATAGCATATAATAATAGTTGCATTTTTTTCAGCAACAGTTAATGAAGGGGGTCTTGCAATTAAGTTTCCTGTTTGGCCCTCCTAAGGTGGGCCCTGTATACATATAAGAAGCAATATTATTCATTTTCACTTTGATAAATTTATTTAGGTAGCTGATGATATTTATAAAACTACTTTTGAAATTAACCAATATAATGGAAACATCACACTGAAGCGGGCATTAGATTTTGAGACCCATAGCTATTACCAATTCAGAATCAACGCTGAGGTAAGAAATTAATATACATTTTTAGAAAATAAAATTATTTTAATATTAAGGTTATTGCTATTTTAAATCAAGTGATATGTTTATTCAAGTTTTTTGCTTTCCATTTTTACTTGGTTCTTTTTATTCTTTGCTAAAAACTAAAATAATTTATAATAAAATGTTTATAATAATTAAACTGCAGTAACTAGGCATTTTTCTTATCTTATAGAATAAACAAATTTTGGTATAACCGCAAACATTCATGGCTAAAATATGATTTTTGTTTTACTGGTTTATCTGCCTCTTTTGGTCCTTTCACATAAAAATGTGTTAAACTTACAGTATTTTTATACTAGGACCTTAATAAACTTTTATCCGAATTTGTTAATACTAATTTTACAAAATTGTAGTTTCTTGATAATAGTTAACATGTAGACCAAACATAGCCACACTATGACCCTTAGGACTATTGTTTGAACCAACCTTCACTGTGCTCCTCTCTACTTAATTACATCAATGACATGTACATTTAATTAGATTATTTCATATAAACACTCTAACCATCTTCTCTGGGTCTGGCGATTCTTTCAAATTTTAAGGTCTGCATTTCAAGTCTTTTCACCCTTAGTCTAGACAGTATGTTCTCTTTAAGAATAGAAATCACTTGTTATAATAAATTATATTTATATGTTATATGTTAAGATCTAGATTTTTTAAAAATATTTTTATAATAATTGTGATAGTTTCTTTACCCAAGTATTTATTTGGAAAAGGAATTTAAATGTTTTCATTATTATACATACCAATTTTAAATAAGATTAGCAGGTTTTATAAATATATGATTTTCTTTCTTAATTGAAACCAAACTAATTTGATCTTTTTTTATTTTTATTTTCAAAGTTTTCTCATGATATTTTATTTTTTCATGTTCACCTTAGGATGAAGGTGGTTTAAAAGCTGATCCAGTAGGATTTGTAGTTTATGTTTATGATGTTCAAGACACGCCTCCAACTTTTTTTAACTTGCCATACAGTGTACAGGTTGAAGAGAATGCACCTGTGGTTGGTTTGTTAATTTATTTTTGTCTCTGTAATGTTATGCTTTAAACATAATTTATTGTGTCACATTGTTTATTGTTGTGATAATAAAATGTGTAAGATAAAAAATAAGTCTCTTCAAAAATGAATATAAAACATTATTAGAAATAATTAATTAAGCTGTACTAAATGATTCATTAAGTATTATGCATTATTTATCTAGGGAAAACCTGTACTCAGTGTTTTGGCCATAGATGGTGACAAAGGAATACCAAATAACATTACATACAGTTTTGAAAGTGGTAAGAAAAAATTTTTTTAGTACAAGCAAAATAATCCTCTTTAGTCCCTGGCATACTTTTATCTCCACTAATAAATTTATATGGTTGTAAATATGCACCAAGTGGAAATAACTGCTACCAAATATTTTGCAATTAGAATCATATATAATAATATTCATTTCGAGTGTGCGTTAAATCGAAAGCGGAAAACAAGAATTCAAAAATGGCGTCATCCCCTGAGTCTCGATTCAATTTTTCTTTTTGAAATATCTACAGTTTTCAATAGTTTCTGTGCTTTTAATTATAAAATGTAAAAGTCCCCAATATTAAAAATTAATAATTAGCATATAATATCATTCAAATCATTGTAGTTTTTTTTACAACAGAGCATTTTAACATCGTCAAACGTAAAACAATAGTAATAATCAAAAATCTCCGACGTCGGCGACGATAAGACTATTGACCGTGTTTTGGTATCTAATTCCGTAAATAAAGTTCTTTTTAAAAATCGATATAATGTTTAAAAAAAGAAATTCTGCAAATTTCTATACTAATTAAGTTCTCAGCTTTTAAAATATTTATGATTTTAAATAAATACGGCTTTGAATTATTTCTTAATTACAAAATAACAATATAGACCTAAAAAACTAGGTCAAAAGGCAATGAAAACATAACCGAGCAATATTTTTCTAATAGTACATTAAAACTGCACACTTAATTTGTGCGGCGCGGTGGCTGAAAGGTTATGCGACTTAGCCAAGAATCCTTTTTTTTTGCAGACTCTCCAGGTTTGATTTCTCCCAGAGACATTTTTTTTTATTGTTTTTTTTTTTCAGAAAATATCCTTTTAGTTATTTTTATGAAAAGTAACTAATTAGATCTCTTGGACAATTTTTTTAATTTAAATAATTTATCTTTTAGGATGTTGTAAGAAAAAGAAACAACAACTAATTAGATTTTAAATTATTTCATAACTTAAAAAAAAATTAACACAGAGGCGTAACTAGGGTGGGGGTCCAAAATCGAAAGTCCTGCCGGGCCCCAGCTTGAGGGGTGACCCCCAAAATTATTTTTTACATTAGATATTAAGTATTTCATTAATCTCATGATATGGTATTGAGCGTCAAAATGCAGGGGCCCAAAAGAGGCCAAGCCCCGGGCCTCCAAATCCCTAGATTTGGCACTGGCTTTATAGTAATCGATCTCTATGCAAAGGCTTTGCAGGATACAACATGTTTGTGTGAACTGGTGGCTGAATGGCTAAGCAACTTAGGTTATTCTTTTTATGCTGACTATCCAGGTACGATACCTCTCTGGGACATTTTTTTTTTAGAATGTATCCTTTTAGTTGTTTTAATGAAAAGTAACTAATTAGATCTCTTTGACATTTTTTTATTGAAATAATGTTTCCTTTAGAATGTTGTAAGAAAAAGAAACAACAACTAATTAGGTTTTTAACTATTTCATAACTTAAAAAAAAAAACTAAATAATTTTGAAAAAATGTATCAAATCTGAACACAGAGGTGTAACTAGGGTGCAGGGGGGTCCAAAATCGAAAGTCCCACCGGGCTCCAGCTTGAGGGGAGCCCCCAAAATTATTTTTTTACATTAAATATTAAGTACATATTCTCATGTCATGGTATCGAATGTCAAAATGCAGGGCCCCCAAATCCTAGGTTCGGCAATGGCTTTACAATAGTCTATCTTCCTGCAAAGGCTTTGCAGGGTACAACTAGTATATATTAATTTCCAAATTTGATTGACACCAGGGAATGAGTAACAATTTTTTTAATCAAATTTCTCAGGAGACTATAAAAATTTTAACCTAGATCCAAAAACAGGCAACATCACAATCAATACAACTCTAGACAGAGACTCTGAATTAATGAGAATTACTGGTGGTGTTTATGCTATGATAGTTAAGGTGAATACATTTAATTTCTAATGCCTTTATAAGCTTCCATCATCCATGTTGTCATACTTATTAAGTAATATTTAAATTTAGACACACAATATTATTTAATGGTGATGTTTTAGGCTCTTGACAACATTTTGTCATATTCTCTTATAAAACAGTTAAAGGTTTCATTATTTTTCATATTGTCTTGTATAAGGCTTCAGAAATAGTGCCGCAAGGACAGATCAATAAAGGTTTAACAACAGCAACTACACTAGTAACAATCACAGTCAAAGATGTTAATGATAATGCTCCAACATTTAGCCAGAGCTCATACAACGCAACTATTTTAGAAAATATGCCTCAAGGTGTTCCTATCAGTTTTCTTGATGGAGTGTTAATGCGGGTGTTTGATATTGACCAGGTCAGATATAGCAGCAGCTATACATAAAAATTATAATGTGTTAAAATAATCAATATTCATAAAATAATCAGCCATGGCTGACAGACAGTGCATCAGATAAGTTAATTTAGTAAGTTTTTTATACACAGTTCAGTTGTTTTTTTTTTTAATTTCATAGTTATAACAGTCTAGAACATGTATATGGTATTAAGTAAACATTTAAAAGTTAAGGAATGATCTCTAAAAGCTCAGGCAATGTATTGTCTACTTATTTTGTTAGGGTGAAAACAGTCATTTTATGCTCACACTGGAAACAAATGGTAGAACCTACTATGACTTTTCACCCCTCCCAAAGGAGATTTACTCAGAATCATCAGTTCTCTTGAGGGTCAACAACTCTGATGTTTTAGATTATGAAAAAAATCACCAGATTATTTTTCAGGTCAGTGATAATTCAATAAAACAAAACTGACTATAATGGCTAAGAAAATAACATAATTCATGCTAAAAAATTGTCATTTTAATATTTAATTATCTGTAATTTTGGTATAATACCTTTCAGGTTATGGCTTAAGTCCCCGCTATATCTCATGGTGTGCCTCCATTGCACTATCGGCTATGATGGGGATGAAAGAAGGGCGCCATAAAACAACCATACCCTTAGTGGTTTATAGGATCTAAGAGATTTTATCCCATCCATACAGGGACTTCACACACACAGATTAGTGAGGGATGAATTCAAAAATTTAAAAAAAAAACAACTCTTAATTTAAAAAATTTCACTTTAAATGAAACTTTGTTGTTCATTTCTGCATCAGTTAATAAAATTTCCATTACAATTAAATGCACTAATTATTTTTATTCTTTGTTTACGGTTCCATTCTGGCTGGAGGGCAATGCAAGTTATATAAAATACTAAAACTGGTGATATGAGAAGAAAAATGATAATAAATTGTTTTTAGCCATAACAATCAAGCTCCTGCGTAGGACATTAAAAAAAGCTTATGCAACCAGTGGAGTTTTTTCAGACAAATTTGTGTTTATATTTTTTTTAAATTTCTGAATCCACACCTGGCTAATTTATAAAGCACCTGAAAATAAGTTTCTCATACTTTGTAAGATATTAATGATGACTTCATTGATTGGGTTATTGTACTATCAAGTCAAGAATTCTAATCAAAACTATTTTCTTGCATCAGCTATGGCATTGTTTCCCAAAGTACAATATGCATACCCTCAGTCGCCCTAGGAAGTACGGGAAGAGTTTGGCTGGGGTACATACTCTACCGGGTTGAGAACGTAATAACCATAGTTGCAACCCTCTTTTTTTTTAGTTGTTTTCTCTAATAGGGGTACTCAGTATTATAATATAAAATAAGGGGTACACTGATGTCAAAAGTTTGGGAGACACTGATCTATGGATACATTTGTATTTATTTATGATAAATTTATACATTGCAAATTACATGCAAATTTATGATGTATATATTGACATATCCTTTTAAGATTTTCATTTCCATCCTTTTTTTTTTCTAATATCAAAATATTATTTTAATGACTTGGCGCAGGTGGTTGCCAGGGAAATTAATACAAAAGAAAAACTTTCCAGCACTGCTACAGTGACTCTGGACATTGAAGATATGAATGACAATGCTCCAGTCTTTAACCAGACTAGCTATACATTTAGTGTTTATGAGAATACACCCATAGACACTTCTATCCGGACATTTGTTGTGAGTGATACTAATTAATGTCTAAAAGCTAATCTTTTTTAATAATACTGAAACCTATTATTCATAATCCAATCTGTACTCTTAAATTGGAAATTTCAGGCCACTGATTTAGATTCTGGGATTTATAAAGTAATTCAGTATTCTTTGAGAGGAGGTAATGGGAGGTAAGTATTAACAAGATTCTGAAAAATATTGATCAATTAAAGAAGCCAATTTTTAAATTCCATTATTAGAAATTTTTTAGACTTATTTTAACACTATTGACTCAGTCACAAAGAGTTTGTTAGCCAGATCAAACGCCAGAAATGCCTTTTCTCATCTGAGGCTGCCATATCAGTAACAGAAAGCACTAAGCTGTAGTAATTTATTGAACAACTCTTCTGTATGTGTATATGTGATAACCACAAAATGACATAAAAGAAACTTTAAAAAAGAGATGAGTTTCTCTAGCTCACTAAAATTTTCTTACTAATTATAAGCTATGAGATTTTTTAATAAAGAATTACAGATTTACTAAGTATTAACTATGAGTAAAATACAGATTTAAAAAAATGAATAAAATCATCTATGTTTTGATATAAAACGTACTTGCTCATATACTTTCCTGATGTTATAGTGTATGACGTTAATTTCTTCTAAAAAAAATCTAATCTCTTATGTTTTTTTTTGTTCCATTCTAATATTATGTTGATAAATAATTACTTATGTTTTTTTTTGTTCCATTCTAATATTATGTTGATAAATAATTACTTATGTTTTTTTTTTGTTCCATTCTAATATTATGTTGATAAATAATTACTTATGTTTTTGGGGCCTAAAATTTATAAAAAGATTAATGAAAATAGAACTACTGAAATGATTCACCCTTCTCTATTGTCAGTGGCACAAATATAAACCATTTAAATAAATATTTACTCCAATCATTCAATTTTGTTGTTGCCATTAGCACTGTTATAGTTAAATCTTGCTTTATTTTCCAAAACAATACACATTTAGTAAAATACATTTAGGTGTAATTATTTATTTTTGCTTACAAGTTTATGTAGAATTAGAGGAAATTATTGCAATAATAGTGAATTTTAAAACTGAACTATGTAAGCAAAACATGAAAAATATTATTGAAAAATTGTAGTTTTGTAGAAGTTTTTTTCAACTCTTTTTTTTCTTTCATTAATATCTTGTATCTTTCAAGATTTAAAATAGAATCAAACTCAGGAACATTGAGGGTTGCAGGAAATTTAGATCGTGAAGAAATCAACCAGTATTTTTTAACAGTGGAGGCAAGGGATGGGGGTGGACTCCGAACCCCTGCCGAAATTACCATAACTATCTTGGACAGGAACGATAAAAAACCAACCTTCTTGAGAGATGACTACTATGGCACAATTAAAGAAGGATCTATGCAGTTTTTAAGAACTTTGAAAGTAGAGGTTAGATAAAATATATTTATAATTTATACATATACATGTGCAAATCTTAAAATTTATTCTAGATATTTTTAAAAATATATAAAGATATCAAATGTTTTGCTTTCTTTCTATTAAAAAAAAAAGCTTAACTATTATGTCTCTTGATTGTAATGTTTTATAATTTTCAGGCTTATGATGATGATGAGCCAAACACAAATAATAGTCTTGTCTCCTATAAAATTGTTGGCACAAATGCCAGATTGACCAACAATTTTACCATAGATTCAAAAACTGGCATAATAAGTGTGACAAGTCCTTTAGATTATGAAAAGCTGGATAGAATTTTGGGTGGCCTTGTGACACTTACAATTGAAGCTTATGATGCTGGAGATCCAGTGCTGTCATCTTTAATTTCTGTAAACGTTACTGTAGAGGTAATTATTTTTATTTATTGTTGGGATTTCAATTTAAGGTTTTCATTTCTTTTTGGCACTATTTGGTTAAAATATACACAGAGCAAATTATTTGTATCATTTTTTTAATAGAAACATTATTAAAGATTTCTTATATTTTAAGTAATAATAATTTCTTTTTAAGGATGTAAATGACTTTGCACCTGTATTTTCTAAGAATGAATATTATGCTACAATACCAGAAAACTCACTGGAAGGTAGGGCACTCATTGCTTTGTTAACTTTTTTTTTTTTGTGTGATTTGCTTTTACAAATTAGATTTTCAACAACAAAAAAATGTAAAAAAATTTCTTTTAAGGTTTAGTGGTCATCACAGTAAATGCTTCTGATTTGGATGGTACAAGTCCTAATAATGAATTTATCTACCGCATTGAGATTGGTGCGCTTGATAAATTTAGAATCAACTTTCAGTCAGGAAGTGTAGAGGTAGAGACTGGCGCTGTACTTGACAGAGAAACTAAAAAGGATTATGTGCTAAACATTTCTGCTATAGACAGGGGCACTCCACCTTTAATTGGACTCTGCATTCTAAGGGTAAATCATACCAAAACGTCTTTATGTTAAACATATATATGTATTTTTAGTGTTCTAAGTGAAATTCTGAGAAAAAATGACATGATAGGGGTTAAAATTCTTATGTTTTTTTTCTGACAAAACAGTTAACCAGAATAACATTGTTTCTTAAATTTCATGTACCAAAACTGACCGTCATTTATTTATTGTTATTGTGACTAATTTATTTATTGATATTGTGACTAATTTATTTATTGATATTGTGACTAATTTATTTGTTGATATTGTGACTAATTTATTTATTGATATTGTGACTAATTTATTTATTGATATTGTGACTAATTTATTTATTGATATTATGGCTAATTTATTTATTGATATTGTGACTAATTTATTTATTGATATTGTGACTAATTTATTTATTGATATTGTGACTAATTTATTTATTGATATTATGACTGTCATTTATTTATTGTTATTGTGCACATATGCAACATCAGGGATTTTTTCTCCACAGTTTAAAATAGATGTAATTTATTAATACTCAAATAAATTGTTGGTATGAATTGATCCATGCATAAAAAATAAATGAGTAATTGCTCTTATTCATTATGTCTTTTTATTTACAACAGTGGAACATTAATTTCTTTATTTTTTTTTAAACAGATTATCTTGACTGATGTAAATGATGAGACCCCAGCATTTGTCAACCCATCAAGAAATGTGGAAGTCTCTGAGAATACACAAGTTTCATTCCCAGTTTATCTGTACAGTGCAAATGATGCTGATCTGAACAGTAGTCTTGTATACTGGATTGGGGAAATTGTAGCTTATAGCAAGAATAGTTTAGAAGATAGGATAAATGTGACAAGCACTGGAGTAAAAGTACGTATAAAATTGTACACTTTAATAATAAAATGACTATTGTAAATTAGGCCACGAATTAAAAATTTTTTTATTTATCTATTTTGCTAAAATTGAAACTTGATTCTTTTCTGTTTATTTAAGTGTTTTGACTTAAGAAACTAATTTATTGAGCTATGTCTGACATGAAATATTCTTTACAGTATTACTTTGGAATAAACAACAATACAGGCCAGGTGTATGTCAACAGCACTCTAGACAGAGAGACTGCAGTAAGAGTTATTTTACAAATTCTCGTGGAAGATATTTTTTCTCAAACTGGAAAACAAATAGCTACTGGTAACATTTTTTTTCTTAGTAATAAAAAAAATATATTAAGAAAGTTAAATCATGGTTTCACTGGACTAAATAGCTAACCCTGGCTTTTATGTAGTATTGTTTTATAGTAGTAATTATTAATACAGTTTGCGTTATAAGTAGATACAACATGGTGTTATTTTCTATTTATTAACAGCAACTTTGACTGTTACTTTGCTGGACTACAATGACAATCCACCAAAATTTCTCCCATCACCCAATTATAATGCAAGGATCAATGAAATGGAGAATGTAATGGCTTTGGTCATACAAGTGTCAGCGACTGATGCTGATGAAGGTCAGACGGTCTCATTTAGTATTGGTGCCGCTACAAATGATGCATTTGTTATTAGCAGTGATGGTAAATTCTCTTTTATTGATATAATTTTCATTAAACTGGTCTAATATTATTTGCTAACATTAAAATGAAAAACAAAATTTAAATATAAAATATTCACTGAAAAAAAACAAATATTTTATGCTTTTTTATTAGATCACTTTTACATGTCATTCTTTTATCACTAATACATATGCCTCGAAAGCTATTCATATTAAAAATATTACATATTATAACATAATTCTTTTAAATTTAAGAAATGTTTTATTGGTACTGTACAGCTAAAATAAATGTTTTATAGGTATTGTACAGCTAAAATAAATGTACTGTACAGTAGGGTGGTTAAAAAAAATTTTTTTTTAGTAACTTGTAGTGCTTTTTGGTTTTTCTGTTATATATCATGAGAAATAACAACAAAAACTGAGTCATTCTATCATCATTTACTACTGCCTCATGAGGATTAAAAATGGTGATAACTGCCGATTTTCTCGTTTTTGTATCATTAAACCAGAAAAATGTTGAGGTTTCCACATTGAAATTATAAATGTACTGAGAGTTCCAAACAGTCAACAAAATGTTCACAGACTCTGAAAATTAACATTCATTCAGTAATCAGTAGGGAGCGACCGATAATCGGATCGGTATCGGACCGATATTGGCACTATCGGTTAATATCGGACCGGCCGTTTTTAGGCTGCCGACACATTGTTTTTTTTTCACAACAGAGTTGCAGAAAAAACAAGCAATTAAGCCTGTTCCATTCTGGACACAGGACGTGTTATGCATTTTCGTGTTATGTATCCGTACGTTTGTTAGCTTTCAGTAAATATTTGTAAATTTTGGAAATGTTTATAAATTCAATTGTGTTATGCATATATCTGTAAAAAAAATATTATAAAGACGTTTCTTTATATTTGAAAAAAAATTATTTTCTCTTAAATCTAACTACAAGTGGTTTGTGGTTACTGAAATAGGACTCATAATTGAAAACATTCGAAATTGTAGTCATTTAATTGTCCGAAAACTCCGTCAATTGTTGCATAGCTCTGATACTTTCAATTAAACTCAGAACACAAGCTTACTATTTCATTTGATGAGTTTCTTAATAAATCTTGGTGAAACTATGTGCTGCAGTATTTCGCACCAAATGAATGGGTTATTGAACGTACAAGGTGTAGAATGGGGCCATATATATGTAATATATAAGCCTTTAGGAGCACTGAAGCCCGGCCCTCAGAGGTCCTATCGCAAAATGAACTTTTGATGTACTCTTGGCAGGCCAAGACCTACAAAATGATATATACATCATGGGTCTAGGACTTATGGTTGCTGAGATCCTAGGGCGCTCCTTTGTTAATATAGCTTATATAGTAAAAACGGTACTTTATAAGCCCCCTTTTACGGCCCTCAGAGGTCAGATCGCGAAATGAACTTTAGCTGCACACATGGCAGGCCAAGACCTACAAAATGATATATACATCATGGGTCTAGGACTTATGGTTGTTGAGATCTAGGGTGATGACAGACAGACAGACAGACAAAACGGGGACAATAGAGCATTTTTTTTCGAAAATGCTCTAAAAATCAGTAAATAACCCAATTCTATAACCAGATCAGACAAGATTTAAAAAAAAGGGGAAAAAAAACCCGTACACAGAAATTGTCACGTCTACATCAGAGATATGACCTTGAGACAATAGGATTGGCATTTCTTAATTATAATGTATGACCTTGAATGATACAATTAGTGAACATCTGTGTGTATTTTTTTTTTGGGATGGGAAGTTGGGGGGGGGGGGGTAAACAAGACACGCGTGGGCGAAGTGTTACAAAATATGACAGGGAAGGGGTGAACATGGGTTGACATACGTCACACAGCAAGAGAAAAACACATGTTTGGCATTGTTGTTGCTTAAGGGGCTGTCCATTAACTACGTCAACAAAATAGGGGGAGGGGGGGGTCAGAAAATTTTTGACAATTGTTGACAAGGGGGAGGGGGGGAGGTCAAGAAAAGTTGACGTCAATAATGTTACTTTTTTAAATTTAATATAATTACTTAATAAATAGGAAAATTAAGCAGCGTTTGTAGTTCTGTGTTACACACTCGCTTAACATTCAGTATTTTAATTAAACTAACTACACGTATAATCCTACTAATTTTGCCACATAAACATTTTGGAAGCCACCTTTTTTAGGGGGGGGGGTATCAAATGTTGACGTAATTTTATAGGGGGGTCTCTGGAAGTTTGACAAGTTGTTGACAAAGGGGAGGGGGGAGGTAAAAATAGCCAAAAATTTGTTGACATAAATAATGGACAACCCCTAAAAAGAAAATATCGGTAAAAATGCTGGGGGAAAATATCGGTATCGGACTATCGGTAAAAAGCATATCAGTCGCTCCCTAGTAATCAGTACTGCCTAATTGGATTTGAAAATTACAATAACGGCCCTTTTTCGTTTACGCAACATAAACTCAGAACAATGTTGAGCTTTCAACAATTAAAATATAAATGCATTGCACACAGTGTTTTGGGCCAATCAGTAAAATGTTCACAGAACCAGTTAAGTAACATAAAACACTACAACACTGTTCATTGTTCATTCATTGATTGAGTGTTGCATTCTTTGCATCTGGGTACTGTTTACGGTGTGACCCAACAACCTGATACAAGTACTGCTTTTCATCTTCCTTTTTTGTTAATGACTTGTTGAAGTTGGTTGCCAATGCAATGCCTCGCTCTGCTGAGTCATTAACAACTTTTAGTGAATGGGCAACTACCTTTGCGTGTTGGTACGCTTCCAGCTGTGGTCACTGCTCAACAGGCAAGTTCAGAAACGATTTGTCGAGATTCAAGACCTGAAAGACGAAGTGAGATCTGCTTCCAATAAGATAATCAAGTTTTTTATTACAGAGTTCTTCTTTGCCAGTGTATTTGATTGACCTTTCTGAAGATGTTTCATGTTCGCTGGCAGTTATAAGACAAGATGCCATTCTTGTCTTGACCTCGGCTGAAACAAGGTCAGAAAACAGAGCAAGTGGCACGAGTTCTTGTCCCAAGTACCATAGATGGCGTCCAAGTGCCGCAATTCCTGTGTCTGCAATGATCTTGGAAGTGGTACGATAGTTGGTGAGGCTTTGAATAAGAGACAGATCGTTTATAGGAGCATCACAAGGTCAATAGGCGGGTGTCTGCACATGGTTTGTATACCACTTGGTCAATATTTGGCCAAAATTCTTGAGATCTGCGAAATAATATCACATTTGGCCCTGATGTTGGGCCAAACACCTTTTTAAAAATGTCGCTGCATAGGACTTCAAGGATGTGGTGTCGGCAAGCCAACCATAGCAGTTCTTTGCCTAGTTTTTGCTCCAGTAGCACACATGCGCCATTGAGATGGCCGGTGTTTGCTGCAGTTGTATCAAATGACATTCCTGCAATGCTGTTAGTCAGCTCCCAATCAGTGATGGTTTCTGCTGCAGCTTTGGCTATTTGCTCACCTGTTCTTTGTACAACTTTTGGAATAGCCAAATGCTTTTCAGTTGTACGACCTGCTACAATGATTGCTACGCGATCTTCTTTTCCTGGACCGCCAGCTATTGAAGGAAGCAATTTGTCATCGAAATGTATAACCAGTGGGCCATGTCTGTTGAATGCAGACTTCACATCAGCAGCTGCTTGAGTACGATGCTTTGATCTTGTTCTTCTGATGCTGCTGACAGACAAGGACATACCTGATGCATTTTGTCCACAAGTCCTAGCTGCTGCATGTAGAATATATGCAGCATCTCGATTGCTGACACTTGTACGATCTAGTGCTGCAGCTAACTGTGGACTTACAGCTTCATTTGCAGATATTTTTGCACGCTTTTGCTGTGTTTGACCTTGTGTGTCTGAACTGTCTGATGATTTGCATTCAGGATTGTAGTCACTGAGTTCTGCACTACTTTCTTCATCAAGATCACTAATGTCACTGGTGTCACCATTATTCAAACTTGCCGATGCTGGTGCACTTGCCTGAGCTAAATCATTTAGCCTCCTGTCTTCTTTGGTCCTCAGTTCAGCTTCTCTTTGTATTCTTACTGCTCGTCGACCTTCTACTGCTGTAAGCTGCTGGTCTATTTTACCCATGACATACTTCCTTTCTGTTCTTTGATCAGCCAGAAAAACCCTATCTTCTTCAATTTTTATTCGGTTCATCGCATCTTGATGAGCAATATCAAACAGGCCATTCATATCAGCTTCAAAATTTGACTCCCTTGCCATCTGAGCTGTGCCACCACGGGTCTTATTGCGACAAGAAGTTATCAACAAGAAGTTTTAGCTTGTGGATAATATTTCTTTCTTCAGCTGATGGTACTCTTGCTCTGGCCCATATCTCGCAAACCTGTCTAACAGTAACTGTTTTAGACAGTTTTTCATTATTGTGATGATGATAGTAGACTTGTAAAACTTCTCTAGTTGTTGGTAGCATATTTCCATTAAATAACTGTACTGGTTCGCCAATCAGATGAACATATGTCTGAGATCTTGTAACAGCCATTTTAAAAAATTGTCTCTAATAAATCAATAGCCAATACCTCCTAGAAATAAATGAAAATTAAGACAAATATTAAAAACTTGTAGACAGTACAATCAAAATGGAGTTGTTTACTTTTTTAAAAGTTAAATATTCTTTGTACTTGCAAAAAATAAGTAACAGTTGACCAGTCTTCAATTTGATCTTTAAGCTGGAAATAATATAGATTTTTGGGACCAAACAAAAAATTCAGGTGCTTTGAGGCAGTACTAAATTAACTTCAAATGGAGTTATATTTTATATTTAAGGTCTCTGTAGCACAGGTAACACAATTTTTATGAAGTACTAGCAATTTTTCAACTTTTATTTTTTACATATGCATTGTGAACCACCCTACTGTACAGCTAAAATAAATGTTTTATAGGTACTGTACAGCTAAAAGCAAAACTGGACAGAGAGAAGAAAGACCAAGAAATCTTTGAAATAATTGCACGGGACAATGGAGTTCCACAACTTTCCTCTACAGCTACTGTAACTGTTACAGTATTGGATGCCAATGACAATGCTCCGATATTTGAACCTTACAATGTTTCCTACGGAGTCCCAGAAAATGAAACAATTGGTTATTTAGTAACAAAGTTTGTAGCTACTGACAAAGATATTGATGATTTTGGAACCGTGTTTTACACTTTAGATGGAGTTGACAATGATGGAAGTTTTCTTATTGCTGAAAAAACTGTGAGTTTAATGAGACCTTCATTTTGCTACTTAAATTAAATAAGAAAAGTTTGTACTGTATTAATGTAAAAATATACATTTTATTTAAACGGAATAGTTTTTTTCTTTCATTTTTTAAAATATTTAACAGGGTGAAATAACGGTGGCAAAATCTCTGGATCGTGAGACTAAATCTTTATACAGGCTTGAAATTGTTGCTTCTGATTCTAAATATAGTCCAGATGTCAGAAAAGTTACTCACTCCAATCCAATCAGTTTCAACATCATTGATATTGATGACAGCCCTCCAATATTTACTTCTGTTACTCCTACAAAGCCTTCTATACCTGAAACAGCGAGCCTGTCAACTTTGGTTGCAACTTTGTTAGCTGAAGATGCTGATGATAAAGCAACAGACAACGGAAGAGTAATGTGTGTTGATACCTTTTTTTTTTAGAAGCTCTTATTTAATTATTGAATAGATCTTTTTTTATGTTTATGAATCAGTAAAAAAAGAAATTATATTCTGCTCCAAGTTTCTTCTGCTGTCATCGAAACACTGACAGCTTTGCACAGAACTACTAATTAACATTAACCTTACAATATATTTATTCTTATATTCTAATAAACTTACTGACTTAAGGATTTTTCCATCATTGTATATATATACATTTTTACCAGTATTTTTATAGAGAATCATTGTTGATCCAGGCACAACTGTTAAATTCAATGAATAAAATTGAGTAATCAGTGTAACTGTTATTTAGTTAATGATTCAAAATTTAATATTTCAATAATTCATTCATTTGTTCCTTAAGAATTTTTGTGGACAGACACTATAGTGGATAGGTCTCTGCACTCATGTCCTTTGTGAGCAGCCACTAGTAGGCTTGGTATATTTTTGGCAGTCTGTATTTTAATAATATTTATGCAACTTTTTTTTAGGAAATTCTCTGTGACCCCTTCATTAAATCTTACGTTTCATGATAACTTTGTAGATATTATCATGATGCAAGACATGGCTGAACTATGTCATTTTTAACTTTTTCACTGTGGAAATAAGTGGTTCCTAAGGACCCACCAGGTCGCTAATATAATTCTTTGAAAGAAATCGTACGGTGCTTGTTTGAAAAGTTTTTTTGGATCGTAAATAAATCATAACATACATTTTTTGTTCACAGTTATTCTTTGACATCAGATACCAATGCCACCTCAAACTTGGGTCTGAATATGTTCACCATAAATGAGAGTTCTGGAATTATAACCCCATCAATGTCCATACATGGATCTGCTGGTTTCTATTATGTAACAGTCATGGCAACCAACAGAGCTCAGAAGTTCAATGCAACAAAGAAACTAATCATTGAAATTGTTGATGTGAATGACAATGTACCCCAATTTACGAGGCCCTCCACAAATAATGCACTGACATATGTGCAGGAGGTTAGTGCTTTGTTATTTAAAAAAAAATTCAATCTATACATGTAATATACTTTTCACTGCCATTAGTAGTGTTTTCATTTTTTTTAAATTAGTTCATATAATATTCTCTGTCATTTAATTTTCAGCCCTGAAGGTGGCTATTCATCTTCAGCTGTTAAAAAATTTGCTTAAAAAAATTAAATTATCCTTGTAAAAAAAAGGGATACAGTAATTTTCAGAACATAAAAACACATAAAAGTAGCAGTTATAAAAAATTAAAATGTTGTGCATGTATTAGCCTTTGCCTGATTTGGAAATAAATTAGTGCCGTTTTTCTACCAAGGATTTAAAAAATCTGATAATTGTGGAATATCTTAAAATTATTACAGACCTTACTAGTGACAATAAATTCTGGCTAAGACCAGCAGTCTATCAGTAATGTGTCTGTTATATACATGTATAAAGTAAGAATTGAACATAGCAGCTCCCCCAGTGACTAAATATACTTGAGCTTTACAATAGAAAAATGTGTCACATTTTTAGAGCATTTTCGAAAAAAAATGCTCTATTGTCCCCGTTTTGTCTGTCTGTCTGTCATCACCCTAGATCTCAACAACCATAAGTCCTAGACCCATGATGTATATATCATTTTGTAGGTCTTGGCCTGCCAAGAAATGACTTTTTTCCATTTCGCGATCTGACCTCTGAGGGCTGTAAAAGGGGCCTTATAAAGTACCGTTTTTTACTATATAAGTTATATTAATAATGGAGTGCCCTATATCTCAGCAACCATAAGTCCTAGACCCATGATGTACATATCATTTTGTAGGTCTTGGCCTGCCATGTGTATATCGAAAGTTCATTTCGCAATAGGACCTCTGAGGGCCGGGCTTCAGGGCTCCTAAGGGGCTTATTAATTATATATATGGCCCCATTCTACACCTTGTACGTTCAATAACCCATTCATTTGGAGCGAAATACTGCAGCACATAGTTTCACCAAGATTTATTAAGAAACTCATCAAATGAAATAGTAAGCTTGTGTTCTGAGTTTAATTGAAAGTATCAGAGCTATGCAACAATTGACGGAGTTTTCGAATGATTAAATGACTACAATTTCGAATGTTTTCAGTTATGAGTTTTCAGTAACCACAAACCACTTGTAGTTAGATTTAAGAGAAATAATTTTTTTTCAAATATAAAGAAACGTCTTTATAATATTTTTTTTTACAGATATATGCATTACACAATTGAATTTATAAACATTTCCAAAATTTACAAATATTTACTGAAAGCTAACAAACGTAATGATACATAACAAGAAAATGCGCTAACACGTCCTGTGTCCAGAATGGAACAGGCATAATTGCTTGTTTTTTTTATAAATCACGAATCACATAAATTTGTATATGTATGTAAAACCCACACCTTACTGTATTTACTTATTTGGGATAAACAATTAAAAAGACTTTACATTATAAATTTCAAATATGATGTTTACATATTTTACCTCTGCAGAATGCTGAGATAGGAACGTCAGTTTTTAAGCTTGAAGCATTTGATGCTGACAAAGGTCTGAATGGAGAGATTCGGTTTGCTGTTCTCCCTCTGGGTACTAATAATGATGGTTCAAGGGCTTTTACTGTGAATGAACTATCTGGCTGGATCACAACAAAAGATGAAATGAATGCTGAAGTACAAAGTCGTTATGAGGTTCATTCATATTTTTTTTTCCTTAGCATTAATCCAGCCATATTGCTAAACCAAGCAAAAAAAAATAATTCCAAGAATTTTTTTTTACATAAATGTACAGTACATTTTTATATATCAAAGCAAAATATATTCAGTCGCCAATTGAGATGTATTAGAATTTTTAATATAAATATCTTAAGTTATGAATACATTTTATTAAACTAAAATGTTTAAATATAAATTGGGATAAATATTTTACTTCTTTGAATTTAAGCTTAGTTTAGAAAATTATTTCAAAGTATATATGTATTGTATTGAGAAATATTGCCTTTATTCATTGATTTATGGTTAGTGTAGGTATTAAATAGTTGATCTACATTTAACAAAAATGCTGCTCCATAAAAGAAGTTTTTGATTTAAAATACATGTATATTTAATTGCAGATTATTTTTTCATTTCTCCTTATTTTTTCTTAAGAGTAACCCAATTTTCATTCAGATTTAATTATGAATTATTACCAGAAATCTTTGTAGTTAAGTAATGTAATGTAATGTAATGGAACTTCTCTAATCAGCTTAAAGTTGAGGCAAAAGATCAAGGGGTACCAGTGCCATTTAGTGCAACTCTGACAATGATTATTGTAGTGATTGACAAAAATGATCACAAACCAGAATTTGTTGGACTCAGTGTACCTTATCCAGTTGGTGTTGTAGAAAATCAGCAAAGTTGTACCAATGTCAGCCTGGCTATTGATAGAGATTTGAACTCTACATATACTATTATTTGCTATTATCTCATTGGTAAGCTAGTAAAATTTTTATGCCAGTTAATTTAAAATACACTTCTTACTTCTGACACAATACTAGTGATAATGTTGTGTTGTTGTTATTGTGTAATCACATGTGTAGCTTTTGTTATAGATGTTTCAGTTATTTTATTGATCAATGTATAACACTAAAAAAAAAAACAACTAAAGTTGAGCTTTAAAATAACTATAACTTTAAATAACATTAAATAACTATTTTTTTTATTTAACAATCACTTCAATGATAACATAATGATACTAATCTCATTATTATATTTGAACTTCAACTAAAATTAATGTTTCTATTCTTTTTAGCTTCTATATCTTCTGTGCCTAAACTCTCTCTCACTCTTCTTCTATGCTCTTTCTAGGTCAGCTCCCTTTCCTTTCCTGTATATTTCCTCTACTTTCTGTTCACTTAACTGTCACCAACCTCACCTGTCATTCCCAGCTATTAAATGTGATGCATAAGATTCTCTGCATCTCTATGTCTACAATATAAACTAAGTTTATAAAAAATTAAAAGAGGATATAGTCAAACCTCAGTTTACTCGCATAATTCAATCCAAAGAGACGCTCGTAATCCTAAACACTGTTATATCAAACCAGATTTTCCCATAAAAAATAATGAAAATTAGGATGATTGGTCCCAGTTAACTAAAATGTGTAAATTTTGTATCACTTTTATATTTACATTAATATGTAGTGATCAAATTAAATATTTGTGTAGGACATCTTGTTTTGTCTAACAGAATCGATGATTCCTTTTTTGCTTATCTAGCGCAAAAATTAGTGCTACTCAAATGAGGTTTTGAACATTTCAAGCCCCTCCATTAATTTTATTTAAAGTGAGGGATTTCTCACTTTTTTTTTGGGGGGCTATTATCAAAGTTACTACACAAGCTAATTAGCTACGACACTTAAGTAAACATTATTCACTCAATCTAATGTTCACTACACAAGTGAAGTACGCTGAGTCAGACGGAGCATGGGAGAAAAGAACCGTCACTTAAGTAGTAATTACAAAAATTTCTGCAAAAAAAGCAGCTAGTAGGCATTAGTCACACTGCAAGACCTCACTTGTATACCCAGCTATAATTTATTATTAAGGCATTGCTCGTATTTCAATACAAATATTATTTAGAATATATTGCTCATCTTGTGAAACACTCATAAACCAAGGATTGACTTTATTAAACTTTGAATTTAATACAATATTTATCTAACCTAGTAAATGAATGTTTATAAATATTGAATATGTACACTGCTTAAAGAGTTAAAAAAATGTTTTAAATGCCTGGATTTTTTTTTAAGGATCTTCACTGCTAGACACATTTGTTTTAAATACGTTTACTGGCATGTTATGTTTAAATACAACATTGGACAGAGAAAGTACGCCCTTTATAAATATAGTCATTCAAGCTCTGGATGATTGTTATAGGTGAGCTATTGGACCTTTATACATTTTTCTTTAAGTTCTACAGGGCATATAGAATTCTTCTGTGTCTATAGCCATTGTATATTAAGACATTGTGTGGCTAGCACAATGCTTTATGACTTTTACTTCCCCAACTAACATCAGTTACCCATCAAAAACTGGGTGGATTTGGGACCTCCTTAGGCTGACTGTTTACATATAACCTTAGTATTTAAAGTGCTGAAAGATATTTACTTATATTGCTTAAGCATTCAGCAAGATTATATTCACATTTTAACCCATTAGTTAACCGTTCAATAGTCAGTCCTACAGATCTGTTTTTGTAATTAAATAACATATTTAACTATTTTATATTTATTATATCTTACTCACACTCAGGACTGATATTATAACAGATAGGATTTATCCTTTTGAAAATGGTCAACTTTATCCATCAATGTTTAGGCCGACAAATACAGATAAACTTTGGATTGAAATTCAGGTAATTTAAAATGAAAGTTGGAACTCTAGTAGTAGAAGTAAATTTCTATTTTAATTCTATAGAAAGATTTGTTTATGTTTGAACTCTGAATCTAAATATGTACCGTGTTACATAATACATCTATTATCATTTTAAAGGTTCAAGATGTCAATGACAATCCTCCAGAATTTAAAAGTAAAGAGTTGACCCTTGGCATTACAAGAGTCACACAGTTTGGAAAATTTATTATGGAACTTAAGGCAAGTACTAATATATGTATCAGCTTTTTTCTGTTTTATATCATGTAGTCCATGGAAAGAACAGCATAACAACAATTTAAAAAATCGAGTTATTTTTCATCCATCTTTTGCTGAGACTCTTTCTCAGCTTTCTAGGTAATAAAAATCTTAAGTAAGAGTTTTTTGGAAATGCTTGGAGAGTTCCGAAAAGGTGGTTACCGTGAAAGAACTGTTACAGTCCAATTTAACAATGAAGAATCTTTTATTTAAAAACGTTTGTGTCCATCCAAGTTTACCCTTTTTGAAGAAATACCACTAAAAATAAGAAGTTCTTTTAAAATGTGGAGGTACAGGTGGGTTTGGGCAGTAGCGTAAATTTGAGGAGTCTTCCCAGGGTAGATAACTCTGATGGCGGATGAGGGTGGCATCTATTGTAAGCTGAGTTATGTACAGTGATACCTCATAATCTAAACTTAATTAGTTTCTGGAATTTGTTCTTATTCCCAATCATTCAAGTTCTGAAACTGTGTTTACCTTTATATATCATATTTAATGATCCCTTGTTAAAGCCCCACAAATACAATTATCCATTTCTTTTTTTTTCTGTAGACAAAATATATAAATACTCTTGATCTTAAACATAAGTAGAATACATGATGACCCAAAAACATAGCATTTTTTTATGTTAATAAAGTATGTATTTTTGTCTAAAATGTCAAGTTATTGTGCTATAACTATTTAAACTTAAATATTTTGTACAGTGGGATACTTCTAAGTGAAATTTTTTATACCATTTCAAAGCGATATTAATTCTAAGAATAATACTTTATTTTCCACTATGTGTCAATATTTTAACAAGACTATAACTTTAAGAATTGAAATAAATAAACAACTGGCTTATACAGTCCCAACTATATGCATCAATCAATATCAATAGAAGATCCTAATACCTTTAGTTGTGTTATTTAATACTGTAGAAAAGATAAGTAAATCTGTCATACATCAAACAACAAAAATCCATTTCATCCAATTTAGATTCTTTTTTTACACAAAGTCATACAATTGTTTTAAATTCTGAAAATGAGAAGCAAGTTGAAACAACACAAAAACTGTTATGAGTCTACAACAGTGGTCCCCAACTTTGCCATGAACCGGTCAATTTCATATTTCACAGCGACACGCTGAAAGGGGGAGGGTGCACGTTGATTATTTTTTGTCCATGGAAAGTCGCACTTTGGGGAGCACTGGTCTACAAAGTAAAAATTCATTTATTTTCCCCTTTTGTTTTTATTACTGTATCCGTTCATCCCATGGACTCTTCAGATGTGTATTTAGCAAGACCTAGTATGTTCAAATAAAATATATTCAATTAAAAGAGAGAATGTACTACTGATAAATATAAAATACAGCTTTGAAATGTGCTGTTAATTTCTGTGGTGATTTATTTTTATGACAGGACTTTGTTGAAGATAAAGACACAGAGCGTTGGGGTGTTGACTATTTTAATGCTACATCTGACTATGTGGCACATCCAGACAATTTAAAGCAAGAACTTGTTGGTCTAGGCATATTAGAACCATTTAAACTTTTCAGCAATGGTTCTATAAAAACTAACATGTACTTTAAGACGCAAATGTCTGGATTCTTTACTGTGCTAGTGAAGGTCTCTGATAAAGGTGGACTAACAGACACAGCTACGCTCAGAGTATGCCAGTTTTTTTTTACTCAAAATTTCCAAAGTACATTAACATGTTAGAATTAACTCATTTATACTCTTAGGCACTGTATAAGAAGTAAGTTAATCAATTTTTTTGTTATATAGTTTTATAAAAGAACTGTCAAAAAAAAAAAAGAAATCACTTTGGTCATTTTAAAAAATTTGTTAATTTACATGAATAGTACATCGTTGTTTTTTGTTGTAAATATATTTATGGAAAAAAAAAGAATTCAGTAATTTATGAAAGTACTAATACATCTATAAATGAACTACAGATATCCTTAATCAATGATGATCAGAGATTGATAATTGTATTTAGAAGGTCCATAAACAGTGTGGGAGAATTTAAAGAAAAAATTGTAAGGTAGGATTTACCTTTCTTTAATTTCTTAGTAAAAACCTAACGTTTAAAATACTCATGATAACTGGTTGTTTTTACTTTTTTTCTAAGTGAAGTGGAAAAAAATGTATTATATATTATTAAATAGCAAAACTTGATTTAAGAAAAACAAATAGTTGAACCACAAATTGAGATTTTTTTATTCATTGTCTTTTGATTACAGAGACCTGAGTGCCCAGGTTGGAGTTCGTATTGTTATGGACTCAATCCAGACTCATGAAACTGAATTGGGTCAAGCAGACCCTGCTCAGTAAGTGTACAAGTTAAATTGTTAATGAAATCTGCCTTTGCTTTGAAAATGCTTTTATTTAATCTGTACTTGGGTCAAAAATATATTTTAAGGGCTTGTAATTCTGTTGGGGAAGAGTTTCACTGTGATAGAGAATTGGTGTGTTATGGGGGAAGGGGGCAAAAGGGTGGAGGTGGGAAAAAATGAAAGAGAAGGATTTAGAGAATAATGATAAAACCTGTTACATGTACATATTCCTAATTATTTTTTTATGATAGGCTTAAAATACAGTTTTAAAAATTCTTTGGGCATTCTTTTACTAGAACAGATATGTACATTCATGGTGAGGATTATCAAACCAATGAGGTGATTCCTGCATCTAAACTATTGAGGTAACCTTTTCAGTACACACAATACTGTCTTGTGTATTTGTAGATTTTGTCATGCTGAATTACTATACATGAACATTTCATTTATTGAAAATTCAAAGTTAATTGATTTCTACACATCTAACTACTTTCAGTCTCATTGATCAAAAAAATATTAAGCTGACTGGAATTTTAAATGAATACAATGTATTACAAATTGTGGTAAGTTTGATCTTAATGGTTAAATGTAGGCCTCTTACTACAGATATAATTAGTGTTGTTAGTCATTTATTTATAGTTTGAGTTTGTGATCTAAAAAAAATATTTATATTGATATTAGAGAAAATGAATTACTCAAATCTGATAATTTCTAGGAAGATTTATAACTTTTATCACATTTAATCTAGACAAATTTATGTGTGTCTACTCACTAGCCTGTCTGACTTGTTCTTTTTTAGATGTTCATGAAGATAAATATATATTTAATCTTTAAATTACAAATTAAAATGTAATTTGATTATTATGTATTAATTTCAACAAAAGCTTGATTTTTAAATTTTTCATTGCCTAAATTAAATTTAAAATAAAAAATTTCTTTATATGACATTAACTTTTTAAAATATATTTTTGATCATGCTAAAATATAAAGCCTGCAGTAAAAATTCAAGCTGATAGCAGTATTGAAGATAAGTTAAAAATGGCTCTCATTCTTATTGCTGTGGTGCTGGGCTCTGTATGCATAACATTGGCAGTGGTTCTTTACTATGTTTACAGAAGGTGAGAACTTTGTTTTTTGCTACTACTGTTAATGCCAAATAAATTTCAAAATATTCATATTAGGGATGCTTTCTGACAGTTGGGATTAAATTGACTTTACCTTCTCTGTGTATTACTAATTATTTGGTCTCACTGTGTAAGTTAATACTGATTTCTAATATTAATTTTCATTCTATTTTTATCATTATTATATGTAATTTATAATAAAAATTAATGATAAAGTACTGTTGAAGATTTCTATTTGCTAGTAAACATATAAATTTCTATGTAATTCAGAATGAGCTATATCATATTCATTTTTTTTAAGTTTTATTTTCTATAAACAAGTTGATATTTGATTAAAAAAAAACTCTATTCTTCATATAAATGTGTATTACAATTTTGTTCATATTTCATTCAAATACAAACTAATGTGTTTAAATATATGACAGTTAATTTACCACAAAATTTTAAAAAAATCATGATCATTACAGTTTTTTTAAAATGTTTATTCAACTTATTTTTATTAAACAGTATTTAAATATTTTTGCAATTTACACTTCTAAGAAAAAAAACACCAATTCTAAAAAATTTGTTCCTGTTCAATCGCTAAATCAAACAAATCTATCAAATTGATTATTTATATGAAAAACAAAAATTGTTACATTGAGTTTAGACTAAATGCAATTTTGTTTTAATTGCATTAGAAATTAACATATCACAAAATAAAAAATATGAAAATACGAGTCCTACTGATACATGTAATACTAAAATAGTACTTTGTATTGCATTGCAGTTGCAAAGAAAACAACTTTTCTATTTTACATTGAATTTCTTTTGAAACTGAAACTGATGCAAAATAAAAAAAAACTGCTTGAGTAACACTGACAGAGATAATTAGGTTAAAATGAAAAATAAAAAAGATATCAGTTTACATTAAATATGAAGCAATTAATTCAATTATTTATTCCTTTGATTTCATCAGATATCACAGGAAATTGAAAGCTGCCACTGCAATGGCTTATGGTAAGTTAGCAGCAACAAAAATCAATTAAAATTCAATTATTTTATTAAAATTTTTATTATATCTCAAATATATCGTCTTTTCAACCTATAAACTTTAGTTTTAACAGCTGTAAAGTTTTATTATTCAGAGTATTACTATTTTTTAGTCCTTTATAACTACAATGTTATGACGTTTTTCATATATTTATGCTAAGCAGTAATTATTAGCTTTTATACATGTATACAGTGGTACCACGCTAAACTACTAAACCTCATTAATGGGATCTATCTTTACTAGATTTTTTCCTTTATTAACAGTACTATCACTTGTTTGATTTTTTAGTAATTTTCTCCATTTTACATTATTACCTGAAATGGATTACATGATTTCCTGTAGAAGTCTATGGTATATCATGTTTTACATAGCATACACCCAACAAAACAAATATTCCACTGGAAAGTTTGTGTTGTTTTGTGAGATACCACTGTATATGTATTTCATTCATATTCTTTTCTCTTGTATCATAATATCACTTATCTAGTCATGTTTGAAATATTATGTTCAGAAACATTCAAAGATGATCATATTTTCTTTTATAGTCAACACTGGATTTGGTAGGATAGCTGTTATAATTAAATGTTCTATTTTTCCTTTAATGTCACTTTAATTTTTAAAAATGTTGTCAATAACTGTACAATTTTTATCTGTTGTTGTAATAAAACTTTCAAACATTTAAAAGTTACCTTGAATACATTCCTGTTTAAAACTGTTTGCCTTGATTGTATGAATATTTAATATCACCAGTTTGTTGTGTAAATATTATTATGGAAACTTCGAATTGCAGGGCTCATTGTTATTTTCTTTTTTTTTAAATTAGGTGACCTGAAATGTTTATGTCCAAGTTAACTTTTTTTTATTGGTATTACTGTAATATATTTATTTTTAAAAATATGTATTATCACCTGAAGGAAAATAAAATACTTTTAGTCACTTAAGCTGATACAGAAATTTTACAAAATTTTACTCAGTGAGAAATAAGTAAGTTAAGTAGTCTTGTAAATTGTAGTATAGTTTCATGTTTATTAAACAGTTTGAAACAAGTGTTCTTTTTTCTCAGCTCCAAGTGACAGTGATTTATTTAAAGCAGACATTCCTGGTACACATATCCATTCTTATGAAAAGTAGGTTTATTTTTATTAGTTTCAGTGTCATTTAGAATTTTTGAAATATTTAAAAGAAATATATCATAAAATGTTTAATTTGCTCATAACATGTTTAAATAATGAGTTAAATATTTCAACAATTTACAAGCAAATCAAGAAACTTCTAGAGATCTGAAATTTAAAAAGTTTTAACCAATGAACAATTTTTCATTGAGTAATTTTCATAAATTTTATGTTAATAAATTTGCATTTATATTCAAATATTTGTTGAGTTTTATGTCAAACATTATTATACTTTCTCATTAGAAACATTATAGTGTACCAACATAATAAAAAGTAACTTAGTTTATAAAACAACGTATATTGAGAAATAATTTTATCTTACATGTTGGGAGAAAGGGGACTAAATTTCTCTTTTTAAATGTGGTTTTCAGCTTTATTTTCTAATAAGTTATTTGTTGTGATGGCTATAGTACTAACATCAATAGTACTAACCTAGAACAATTTTTTTTAATTTTGTAAGCTTAAAATAACTTTAATTTTAAAAATATTTGATTTTTTTATCAACACAGTGTTTTGTTGTTATCAAAACTATATTCATCCCATGTTTATTTTTTTTACATGTTCTAATACACTATTTTGATTTATAGCTCTTAGTGTTCATTTAGTTGGAACTTTTTAGTTGACACCTAAGTTGCCATCATCCTGTGTTATTAATTTCTATTTTTATTTTGATAATTTGTTTTCATTTATTTAAAACTAATTGCTTCAGGCCAAGGTTATTTGAAGGGCAAACCAGATTTTGATTTGTATGTATTCTTTGGTTGATTTCGTTTCAGCTTCTCATTTTGTTATGTCTTGTTTTTAGTCATTTTCCAACAGAACTATTATACATTTTATTTTCATCACAATGCCCTTTCTATAAAACTGCTTATTTGTCTTAACACTGGAAAAGCTTGTTATCAAATTATGTTCGGCTTTAACATATTGTGATTTTTTAACTTTCCTGTATCTAGCGAGTACACATTTAGGTGCACTATATTAGATTTTTGGATTAAAAAAATGAATGTTATAATATATCTATCTATACCTCCTACAACAAATTTGATACATACTTAGAAAATTCTATGTTGTCTAAAAACCTGTTTGGTGAGGCCATGAAACAAGAAGAAAGGGAGATTAGATCAGAATAAAACTTCTAAAATTCTTATTTTTTCTTCAATTCAACAAAACATTTGTTTATTTCCATATAAATAAAAACAAGTAAAAACAACTATTATTAAATTCAGACTAATTTTAATTTAATGATCTATACAATGAGGCCATAGTGGTATTTCCATCTCACATCAACATTCAAGGCTTGATAGCTTAGTTCAAAAATATAGAAATCAGGTTGAGCATTAAGGTCATAGATTAAATGCCTATGAATATTTCAGCATTAAAGAGAATGAGTTTAGGTGTTAAGTTGATAGATAAAATGTCATTGAATAGTTTTGGTGCCAGAAAGTCCTTTCTCTCATTTTAACACATGGTTTAAAAGTTGTTAAAATTGTAACAAAAAATACTCAGTTCTGTGCACCTGATTTGGATATTGCTGATGGTTATATGAAAAAAACTCCTAAGAATTCCTAAATGTTTTTTCACAATTCATTTCCATCATGTTATAGAATGCTGTGTATGAGGAGGTTATGTGTGTTTTTATTTTTTTTTAAATTCATTGTAACCACAAAATCAATTAGAAGGTTATTATTTCTAATTACTTAAATGTAGAAATTTACTTAAAAAATCTTTACCATGTTTTCTTGTTAAATATATACAAATCCTTTATGTGTAATATTTTTCAATGGATGTTTTTTTCTTCTTAAAAAAAAAATAATTTGATATTCAGATAGAGGCCTTTCAGTTTTCTTCTTGATTTTATCTGTTCTCCAACCCTTTACCCACATTTTGACACACTTTACAACCCATTCCCTTTCCCCTAAAAGATCATCTTACTTACAAATTCTCCCATCACCACCCCCCTCTATCCCAAAAAAAATGGATACAAAGTTCTTTCCCCATAAGTCTTTCACAATCTATGAAATGTGTCAATCAAAAGATTGAAAACAGCAGATGCTAACTAATTGTATAATTCATGGTCATAGAATAGAATTAAGAAATAACATTCCTATTATTGTCATATAACTGCTATGATTTCAAGTTAAAATAACAGTTTTACCGTTCATGTTTTCTTTCTTGTTGCTCTGATCCTGTCTGATCTTTTTCCATTAATAGAATTGGGTTATTTACTGATATTTTTCTCATGATTATTTAGGTGTGATTAAAATTTTTTATCTATACATTTTTTTTAAATGCATTAATCACGTGTTGATGGTGATTAATCAGCAACCCTAATTAAAATTAATATATATTAAAGTCCACACTCCATAGATACAATTGTATTTGTATTATAAACTATAAAAAATGAGTGTGTATTTGAACCAAACAGTTTGAAGAAATACTTTTTGATTTTCAGTTATGTTTCCTACATTAGTCCACCTAGGGGAACATTTACCTCAGGTAACTGGTATGACTTGAGCAATATTTCTCTACCATTGTCCTCTACTAACATCTAACTTCAGGAAATTATTCTAAACATTAAAACACTGCTATAAATGGATATGGCCTGTTGCACAAAGCGGTGTTGTCAAGTTTTGTACTATTGTATTGTTTCCTGGATATTTTTTTTTACTGCATCATGCACTTTTAATTATCAGGATTGACTTTTATTTAAAATCTTGCATGTATTTTTTTTAGAAATTAGTTTATATGCTTTCTATTAACAAACATAAAAATAGTTAATTCAAACAGATTGTCAGTAAAATAAAAAATACTGGGCTATTGATGTATAAAAGAATTATATAATAATTATGATTTAAACAGGTTTACCTGAAAAATGTTGAATAAAAAAGGTGTTCCTGAAAATGTTGTAAAACAGCTTTACATAATGTTGTATTATTAAATGTTGATTTAAATGGCTTTGTGCACTTCCCTTTTTCACAGTGCCAACCCTATTTTCTTAGAGAAGATAATGTTGGATAGTCATGTTGATGGGTAGGTGACTTTGTTTTAATAGTAAAGAAACCTTTAAAAAAACAAAAGAGAGACAAGCAATTATTTAATTATTACTGCTAATTTTATATAATTTCTTGTTTAGATAATCTTTTTAAAATGATGTAAGCTTATTACATAATGTTACCTTACTATAGTTTGATTATGTTTTCAGATTAATAATTTTAAATTTAATTCTGCTATCAGATATTAAAATGAATACAAAAAAATTTATGAGGCAGAGAAAAAGAATATATTGTCATATTTTTCAATTGCATGAATTTTGTAGTTACTAACATTTAAATGCATTCATATTATAACATTAATTACATTTAGCTAATAATAAGCATGGAATGTTAATGTTTATATCTAGTGGTCACTTGGAACATTCTGTATTCATTAAACTTTTTCATTCATTAGGTTCATATGGATATGCTATTAAGTTTGATCATCCTAGCTTTTTGGATGCATTCACATTTAGATCTTGCTTTTGAAGATTTGTTAACAAACAGAAATGTTGATACAGTGTTTCAAACTTTTTCAACTTATCTATTGTTTAAACAATAATAAATCTTTTGTTGGCATATGTGAGAGAATTTTATGTATCCAAAATCTAAAATGAGAAGTTTTGTTTCTTAAAGTTTCGGTTAAATAAATATGAAAAAAAAAAAGATACATCACTGAAATTTATAACTATTTCTAACAAAATTTTGGGTTCTATAATAAAACATGAAATTTAAACTGGTATTGAATCTAAGTACACCAAAATTATCAGTAATGTAAAAATTAGAAACATATTTTCTTATATATCGTTTATTTGAATGCTCTCAGAACTTTATATTACGACTGTTCAAAATGTCATTTGTAGAAGAAACACTGGTCTGCATTATTTCATAACAAATGGTCTGCCATAGTTAGTAAGTTTAACACATTATTAATTCACAATGTTAATTATTTAGGACTACCACTGTTGCCTGAAGGTAGGACTATAACTGGTGAATTTTTAATAAGCATGTGCCATAATGATTAAAGATAATGCTCCATATCATGGTTATAAAACATGGACGTAGAACCTTTTATTTTGCTGAACCATTTTTCGTTTCTTATTTTTTCTTCTTCTAATCAGCTAAATACCTTTTGTCATTGAACCCCTTGATATTAAAATGTTGAACTTGAGTTAAATTATTACTAGTGATTAAAAGAAAGAAAATAATACTTTAGAAATAAAAGACAAATGGGTATCAAATGGATTATAAAATTTTGACTGTGACAGCTATTTATTTAAAACTTTAGATTTTAAATTTAGAAGATAATTAATTATAGTTTAAAGTTAAACAACAATTGATGGTTATTAGATATTTTCTATTAGATTTAAAAATTTTTATGACTGAAATTAGCTTGTCTTCTTTTTAACGTTTTTTTTTTTTCATTTTTACAGATTTATTTTAATTTTATTTTTGGCTTTTTTTCTTTTCAGTTATTTATTTATTTTATTTTGTTTACAGTGTGGTTTTATTCATTGAAATGATTTTCTCTTTAGTAAGATAGCATATAATTATAACTATCTTTTGTCAGTTATTTTTTCAATTATTATTTATTAAAAAATATATAAGATTTTTAATACTAGATTATTATCTTATTTATCAATTTGCTAATTTTGTAATACTTCTTCCTTGGGATAATTTAAAAAAATAATATTGGAAATGTTTTTTGTTAGCTGGTCTTTATTATCGTAAAATATAAATTCAAAAAATAAATTCTCTTTTGCATCCGCACTTGGGCCAGGAATATTTCCTTTCAAAATTTGTTTTTTTATGAATATAAACTTCTTCATTAGTTTTTTTTTCTTTTTATTATTTTCCCATTTGGTTATAATTAGATTAACCTCTAACAAACAGATTAAAGGTAACATATTTGTGGTTGCTTTGTGTTTTTGCATGCTTTTCTGCTTTGATAACAATTAATTTTTTACTTACTTCATTAACCTACATCATTAATTTTTTTTACAATTTTTTTTTGGTGGCATATTTAAAAACTTTTTCTTTGTTTTTACTACATAGTTTTAAGTTGAATTTTTTATTTTTCAAACTTAAGTCTTATCAAGTTATCTTTTCTCAATTAGTACATTCTTTTTCCAGTTAAGTATGCATTTTTATATAATTTATCAATAACTAAGGTTAATTAATTTGTATGATGTCAGATAGAAATACATTTTTTAGCCTGTCAATTTTCATTTTATTTTCAGTTTGAGTGACTTGGATGACCTTGCAGTTGCAAGTCAGAGTTCATTTGAAGATCAGGAAGGCCATTCTATAAATAACGCAGAAAAAATTGCTGGCTCATCTGGAGGAACATATGTTCAAACTAATTGTAAGAAGGGCAGACAGTATGTAGTAGATAATGATGAAGTTGATAATTTAAGCTTGCGTGATAGTGGAATTGAAGAAAAATCTGGACCTTCAGATAAATCAGGCTACACTATTTATAATCAGATTTACTCTGAGCCTACTGATAAAGCCAATAAAGTAAACAGACCAAATAAAACAAGCAAAATGAAAAATGGCTTTGCTTCAGAAAGTCTTAAGAGTAAAAGTTTGCATCCTGAAGCATTGACTAAATCACATCTGTCTAAAACATCTAAATCACCAACAATCTCCAAGATCAATCAGGCAGCCATGTTTGATAAGCCTCACAGATCATCTAAAAATAGAAAAGCTTCTGTGGATCTGGAATTGCCTTATATGTCATCAGCCTCTTCAGATGACATTCCAACAGAATATTTAGACTTTAAAGACGGTTTATTTGACAGAAAGGTTGCCATTACAGATTTATAGCAGCTTTTATGATCTTGATAGGTTGGATCTAATACAATTTATACTCATTTCTATGTTATTGGTAATAGCAGATATGTGTAGGCTGTAAGGTAACCAATAATTACACTATTTGGTTTAATAAAATAAATTTATTCTCATGTTAAGTATTTAAAAAGAACAACTTGGGCTTAAAATAAAATAGGCAGAATGAAAACAAAGTGTGCATAAGTATATTCTTAACTAGATGAAAGAAACTCAACTAATTCATTATAAGTGAGAATTATTTTTAGTTCTATACAACCATTATTTGACAAATACATCTTGAAAGAAAGTACTAAACAGTAAACTTATATTCTTAGACAGGAAATTACACTTTGTGTATTATGAGTAGAGAAAATATTGCCTGTTATGTGTGATGCAAAAAATGGTGCTTGGACTAATTGCATTAATTATTGAGTTGATGACGAAGGTATTCAGGAAAAAATATTTTTTAAGTGCAATGAAAAGTATATTTATATAACTGTAGATAATATTGTATAAATTGTACAAAAGTATTTATATTATGTCACTGTGTTTAAATATTTATACTACCTGTTTGTATAATGGATCATGTCAAATGTTATATGTTGTTTCAACCCATTAGTGCTCTATCTTAGATTATTAATAATATCACCTTAACAGCTGCATTACTTATGACTAACTCACAGGGTGCTTGATTGACCTGTGCACGTAAAATTACTTAGTTTATTGTTTATCTTGTCTTTGTTCCATGAGAATAATATTCACATCTACTCTGAAAGGGAAGTCGTGCTTGGTAGCAAACAAGAGCTGTAATTAATTTAGGTACTAAGTCAATATTTAGGTAAAATGATTAAGAGAATATCATTGTTTCTAAACATAAAGATATTGAATAGCTCTGTATTTAATTATGGTTGAGAGACTCAAACTTACAATCAGTTGACAATGCAAAATTTATTAAGATTACAATTAATAAGGATTTGTATGTATGTGATGCCTTTTTGTTTTAAGATAATGTCATTGATTTTAATATGATTTATATAAATAATAGAACACACATTTTAGAATTAAGTTCAAAAATATAATTCATAACATTCTTGATAAAGTGATTTTTCTGGCTTGTTTGTCCATTTGTTATAACTATGATAATATACCCGGTACTAATAATTGTAGCCCTGTAGGGTTATTTAAACTTCTTTTTAGCATTTTAAGAAAATTTAATACATTTGTAATTGTTAGAAGAAAAATATAGTTAACTGCAACTTGACAAAAAGTTAATATGTTATTACGCTTCATGTGAAATGTAGGTGTAGTAATATCTTTAGTAAAAACCTTATAAAAAAAAAAAACATTTTTATTTTGCTGAACATTTTTAAATAAACTTGAATTTATTTTGTAAATTGTTTTATATATATATATTTATTGTTGATCACAATGATTATATTACATATTGTTATTTTATCTGATCTTCAGTTTAGAATGCAATTTACTGAAACATTCCATTAGAAGATTTGTTACATGGTACTTTAACAATGCCATTAGGACATTTGTTACAAATTGTGTTGTTCTACTGTTCTTTCATTTTCAAAATATTTTTCTGTGATAGCTTTAAATCAGATGTTCTTAAACTTTATGCTTGGCAACCAACTCTAAAAACTGTTCCATGAACCACCTGTAAAAAAAAACAACAAGATTACAGGTTGTAATTTTTGTGTTATTAATTTATTTTTTGCCACTCACCTAAAATTTGCAAGTGACCCACCAGTGAATGGCAACTCACACTTTGGAAACCACTTGTCTACGTTAAGATAACTCTAATGATGAAATTGCATCAATACACAGTCATTATTTTACTAATTAGAAACTTTCTGATATCAGTATTTCTTGGATATTTTCTGTGTGGTTTTTTATTTTTTTAAAGTTATAAACATTTTAAATTTTTTTTTAATTTGGTTGTATTTAAAAATGCAATGAATAAAATAATTCAAATAGTACACTTGTCTCAAGACAGGTAAACTAACAAAATAGAACATTTACTGAGAGATTTAACATAAAATTTGATATAGCTTAAGGTTATAAATAAAGTTCAGTATTAATGCGGATAAATTTAGCTGTCAAAACTTGGACAAAGATTTTGATTTGTTTTTTTTTAAGTAATGAGCTTACAGTGAACCTTTGATTGGGTTGACCATTCTCTGTTATTCCTTTGCTCTAAATATGTAGATAGTCTATTGAAACGTAAGGTCAGACACAGAATATTTTAACATAAGAAAACTACAAATCATAGTACTAAACAGGGGTATATTTGTGTCGTTTCCAAGAATGATCACAACACCCTTTTTTTTAAAACTGTATTGAGATATACATCTTTGAAATAATTGAAAGCATGCATATTTTGTTTTTCTTATGTTAAAATTGTTGCTTAGAAAATATCAGTAAGGCTACTGTTAAAGTGTTAAATATTTGTGTTCAAATATGTTTGATGTTTTTTTTTCATGTGGTTATCTGATTATTACAAGTTCTGATTTTTTTCTACAATTCTGCTTTTCTTGATGTTTGATTTTTTTTGGTTTTATCTAACACATGTGAGTAAAGCTGAATAAATATATTAAAAAATATTTATCAGATTTATGAATGACCACTCTCAGTTTGTTTTTCTAATTTTTATATCATTTTGTAGCCTAATAAAAGTTTTATAAATTATAATTTTGAACATCTCTTAACAAACTTGCTTCAGTTCAATCTTTTTACCTATATAAACCAAAGAGCTTTTACAATACTGTGAATACATTATAATATAACATAGCGAAACTGGGTATTGTTTATATATTAATTCCATTCAGGCTGGTTTGATTTATTTAGAAATTGAATAGACACAAAGAGCTTACATATATAATGTTTCTACATGCCTACATAAGAACTTATCAAACAGTACCCACCAACAACAACAGTATTTGAGTGACAAGCCCAGGCCGCACTATAGGAGATACTGGGGTACTATATATAGATATCGGTGCCCGACACTTTCCTAAGTCCCTCGTTCTGTTAAAGTCTCGCCTGAGTGCACTGTAGTGCACATCGCTGAACTATTCCTATCTGAACTTTTTCATTGGTATTCAATACATGACTTAACAAACGTCTTCCTTGACTATACCAATGATGAATTCAGATAATTCCTTCCAAGTTTCTTTTACCGTGACACATTCCATTAGCTATCCCATCATTCAGTCGCTTATCATGAAAATAAATGAACGAAAAATGAACCAGTAATGGTTGGAGGCAGTGCTGCGCCTAACCTTTCCGCCTCCCGGGAGCAGCCAGTATCTACTCGTTTCATCCTCCTCCCAATCTGTTCTAAAATGTTCTTTTTTTGGACGAACCTACTCAAGAATAATGGTATCGTGCAGACCACTTTCTTTTGGTCTACACTGTTAAGCAGCGATTTAGTTTTCGTCAAGTGAGTAAAAAGATGGCATTGTAAGAGATCTGACCAGTGATTTAGTTTTCGTCAAGTGAGCAAAAATATGGCATTGTAAGAGATCTGATCAGCGAGTTAGTTTCCGTCAAGTGAGCAAAAAAATGGCATTGTAAGAGATCTGACCAGCGATTTAGTTTCCGTCAAGTGAGCAAAAAAATGGCATTGTAAGAGATCTGACCAGTGATTTAGTTTCCGTCAAGTGAGAAAAAAGATGGCATTGTAAGAGATCTGACCAGCGATTTAGTTTCCGTCAAGTTAGCAAAGAGATAGTGTTGTAAGAGATGTGACAAAGCGTAATGCTGTAGATACTTCTGGAGAACTAAGCAAGAGAGTGAAGAGAGATATCATAATAGAGGTAGACAAGCTGGTGTTGAATCTGATATAGTGAACAGTTGAATCTGATATAGTGAACAGTTGAATCTGATATAGTGAACGGTTGAATCTGATATAGTGAACGGTTGAATCTGATATAGTGAACAGTTGAATCTGATATAGTGAACAGTTGTATCTGATATAGTGAACAGTTGTATCTGATATAGTGAACAGTTGAATCTGATATAGTGAACAGTTGTATCTGATATAGTGAACAGTTGTATCTGATATAGTGAACAGTTGAATCTGATATAATGAACAGTTGAATCTGATATATTGAACAGTACACCAAGTACCTATACCCTCAAAAAGGTAAGAACCGTAACATTTGTAGAATGCATATCAGCTTAGCACTGCCTTTGTAATAAAATTCTCCGACACATGGGGTTAAAATTGGTTTTATTCGTAAACCTGATGTCGCATTTTATAACGATGAGGGCAGCAGAGGAAAATATTGTAATCATCTAATGTAAGACTTGAAATGAAGATATCCATTTACATATACGATTTTAATGGAACAAATTATAACTGATTTTAAGTACAAACAGCACAATGCACATAAATAAATAAGTTTGTCATAAAATTGCACATCTAAAAAAACAAACGTATTCAGCAACATGTATTGAAAAAAAAAAGAAATTAATGGCTATTATAAAATACTGATATGTGCTATGCTCGGTGGCATCCTAGCTTTCATCTTCCAGACTCTGTAGTCTAAGTCTTTAGAAAGAATGCGATAACACAGCTCAACAAAAAAAAAAAATTTTTGTGAATTGCCAAGAATGTTTGAATGAATTTATAACAATTCATGGGTGCTGATTTCAAAACTGCCACTGCTTTTGCTGAATTGGCTCTAGTTTCTGAGATATTGGACATCCTTCAAAATATGATTATACCCTTTGTGTAAAACAAATGCAATAAGTTTGGTGTATTTTGTTCAATTTAACTATACCAAGTTATAACTTGGTTTATTTTTTTCTCTTTTATGCTGCTTTCTAAAGACATCATGAGTTCATCACGAAGATGCTGCAAAAATAATCTGTTACATCTGTGGAGAATACATGATTGAAAAGCAAAGAAGAAATATGACCGACTTTGTGCAGCAGGCATATTTGGCTTATTTCGGTGTGAAGCTGGGAGACCAAGACAAGTCTTGGGCTCCCCATAAGGTCTGCAAAAACTGTTTGGAGATCCTACGGCAGTGGACAAATGGTGAGAAGAAAAGTCTAAGTTTCGGTGTACCAATGGTATGGCGAGAGCCGAAAGACCATTTTGGTGATTGCTATTTTTGTATTGTGAATGTTAAAGGCTTCAATCGCCACAAGAAATCTAAGTGGAATTATCCTGATCTTGAATCTGCAAGGAGACCAATTCCACATAGCAGTGAAGTGCCTATACCAGTGTTTACTGGATTATTAGAGTTTTCACCATCAGACTCCGACGGGGGGCAAGATCTGGAGTTTTTGGCAGGTGAAAATAGTGGAAGCGATTATGAAGGAAGTTCTTCAACACCTCAACCATTCAGCCAAGAAGAACTCAATGACCTAATACGAGACCGAAATCTGTCCAAGCAAGCATCTGAGTTTTAAAGCGTCCAGGCTCAATGAAAGAAATTTTCTCAAACCAGAAGTTAAAATAACATTTTATCGGAAAAGAGAAGAGTTTTTCTTCCATAATTCAGCCAAGAGGAAGATCTTGTTTACTGTAATGACATCCCTGGACTTCTGCTCCAAATGGGACTACAAGCTTGAAATGTATTCTGTTACACAATGGTAACCGTTATGCATCTCTTCCCATTGCCCACTCAACAAAACTTAAAGAAGAGTATGAGAATATCAAAATACTAAAGCATAAAGTCCGTTATTATGAGCATCAGTGGTCAATTTGTGTTGATCTAAAAATGGTAAACTTCTTGCTTGGGCAGCAGTCAGGATACACTAAATACCCATGCTGCATGTGCCTTTGGGATAGCAGGGCAAGGCAAGATCATTGGATAAGAGTGACATGGCCTGCAAGGGAAACCATGAATGTAGGTAAAAATATCATCAACAAGGCACTGGTTGACAAAAATAAGATAATTCTCGGACCGCTTCATATCAAATTATGTTTAATGAAACAATTTGTTAAGGCTTTGGACAAATATGGCAATTGGTTCAAGTATATTTGCAGATCATTTCCCGGATTGAGCCTGGAGAAGCTGAAAGCTGGGATTTTTTACGGTCCTCAGATTCGGAAACTCATCAACGATCAAAATTTTACTAATTTCATGGATCACCTTGAAGCTTCTTCATGGAACAGTTTTGTTTCAGTTGTCAGGAACTTTTTTAGGTAATAACAGATCAGAGAATTACGAAGAACTGGTGCAAGATATGCTCGCTAACTTCAGAAACATTGGAAAAAATATGAACATCAAGGTACATTACCTGCACTGTCATTTAGACAAATTTCCAGGTAACCTTGGGGACTTAAGTGAGGAACAATGTGAGAGGTTTTATCAGGATATGAGGGTGATGGAGGTGAGATATCAAGGAAGATGGGACATACATATGATGGCTGACAACTGTTGGAGCCTCCAGCGCAATTGACCCAACGACACACACAAAAGGAAGTCGAGCAAACAGCGATTTGCTAATGCATTACCATAGACAATAAGCATATTAATTAATTAATTAATTAGACATAATTAGTTTTTCAAATGAAAATGTTTTCCTCTATAACACTATTACACATATTTTTGAACAAATTTCTGCACGACCATTAACAGTTTCACTACTATTTGTTAGTATACTATTTTACTTCATGCAATTCTAGACAATTTTCAAACACGGTGCATACATTATTTCATTAATTTTAATTATCTCGAAAAATAGAGCCAATCTAGGAAAAGCACTTACATATTCTAAATCAGCATAGTTGACTTTGTATAAAATGGTTCAAATATCACTGGCAATGAATTCACTGTTTACCAGTGTAATTGATTGCCTTTTATTTTTGCTGATTATTTATATCTCCTATGTTTCCCTCTAAATATAATGTTAAAAAAACTGTAATGATGGCGGGCGGGAAGGCAGGGTGACACTTTCTGATCAATATTTGTTAAGCACTAAACTGATTTGTTGAAACCGAGAAACTAAATTGAAAAGTTTAGAATTAAAACAATTTAATTAGATAAAAATAAATGACCTATTAATAAAATAAAAAGAAAGAAATATAACATTCGTAATTTTGGTGAAAACCTTTTCAAACTAAAGACATCAATTACTTGTAGATGTCTCCCAGTCCATCTTGACCGGATGAACTTTTTATTGCTCACGCGATGGGCAGTGACATCATAGTAGATTTAAAGTGACAATTCAAACTGAACAATCGATAGGTTTCCTTGAACTTTTCGATAACAAAAGACAAAGATCAGGATGGACTTAGGATATTCTCAACATAGACAGTAAGACGTTGTTCAATGTAAGCCGAAAAGATGTATCCACTGTATGAGAAGATGTAGCCACTGTATGAAATGATGTATCCATTGTATGAAAAGATGTAGCCACTGTATGAAAAGATATATCCACTATATGAGAAGATGTACTCACTATATGTATAGACTAACAAGCTATTGCCACGTAACTAACAAGCATATCCATTTATCTATCTATCTATCTATCTATCTATCTATCTATATATATATATATATATATATATATATATATATATATATATATATTTCTCTTCTTCGCTCAACCTTGCGAGACGACGGCCTGCGAGAATTCCCGAATAATTCCCGAATACGTCACAGAAAGCAAGACACGTTTAACAACGTTCGACAACTCGCGTTGTTTTCTAATTTCTTTTAGAAAACCAGATTATTTTAATTTCTTATTTAACCCCAGTCGCGGTAAATTCTGTAGCCGTTTAACCGCGGAAAATGCTGTACATTAAATAGAATCTGTCAACTAATTATTGTAAAAAATAAAATAAAAACACATTTAATAATACAATTATGTGTGAAGAATAAAGTAATATTGAACTAATTTCCAATTTTAGAATTCAAAAAAGGTGTATAAATATAGATAAGATGTGAAAATGCTGTGGCTGGGCCCGCGCTAACATTAGGCTAAAAGTGGGTCAAGAGAACGCATTCAACGCTGAAGTGTAGACAATAAAATATTAGATATGGTGAAATCTTTTGTTTTGATTTCTTTGTGCTGCTGTTTAAGGGGAAATCCCGATTAAGTAAATTATAGATATGTATGGCGCATTACATAGATATCTATGGGCGCATTACAAACAAATGTTAACTTTCAGAATGTGTACGCATTACAAACAATATTAACTAACATCTATCTGTACTGAATAGTGTATGATGAAGGTTATATTAAAAGAATCTTAAACTGTGTTGAGCAAGTCTAAAAAAAAAATAAATAATAAAACAGGCATGGCCTGAATGAAAAAAAAATCTTACATCAAAATAACACTATAGTGTGCTGGGGGAAGGGGTGGATTGAGGCAGACACAAAGTGAACCAAAAATAAAAAGCAATGCAAATTAAAACACCCACTCCGGAAATATGTTTGTTAGAATCTGAATGAAAAAAAATTCTGATCTTAAAAAAGGCATTCAAATATATCTAACCAATAAAGAGAAAATTAAGTCTGGCAGCTCATCGACAATCAAGGCATCCAAAGATTTAACTAAAAATCTGTAAACAATAAAATAAAAAAGACAAGTTGCTGGAAGGTACCAGATAGTGACCATAAAGTCTGCAAATGATAGGTCAAAGTTCATGTTTTCATTGTATGTATTTTCTCCGAATATGTCAGCCTGTTATTTTGTTTGATAGCTTATTTAAAAAAAATACAGTAATTATATTGACTGATAAGGCGGTGTATGCTACTCGCGGGACGACTAGTATACTTATACAGGGCAAAGCTACAATCACCGTGTAGACAGAAAGCTGTAATTTGGCAAGCTAATTACTTACTAGTTTACTCATAACATATATCTGTAATGGCCATCACGATCATCGAATACTCTCATGTTTAACTTTTCTAGTCAATGCCCTGTTTGAGGCAGTGCATCGGGGTCGAACGGAAGATGCGGTTGTTTAACATGATACAATAATTTAATTTTCTACGTACCGGTACTCTTTTTTTGATCAAAACTATTTATTGTTCGTTCATTACAATTATAGCTCGTGTGGAGATACGTGTCGCCCTTAATCGTTCAAAAAGTACCCCCCCCCATTAAAATCTACCGTGGGAAATATTCAAGATAGACCGTGGTACATGTTCAAGATAGATTACGGGACATGTTCAAGATAGACCGTGGGACATGTTCAAGATAGATTGTGGGACTTGTTCAAGATAGACCGTGGGACATGTTCAAGATAGATTGTGGGACATGTTCAAGATAGACAGCGGGACATGTTCAAGATAGATTGTGGGACATGTTCAAGATAGACAGCGGGACATGTTCAAGATAGTCTACGGGACATGTTCAAAACTGAAATTCTTATAGAAATGGATTGGACCTTGCAAAAATGTTGAGTGTATTTTGTTGACATTCAAGTAATTTGAACTTTGTAAAGTGTACTCTTAAGACAGAAATTTAGCCCAGTTATCCCAGTTTGTTAAATAATAAAGTCTATTTTAACATTAAGTACTTGGTACCACACATTTATGATTCAATCTTTTTTTTTTTTTGTTTTTTTTTTTAAAGCTTGTTCAGTTATTTGTTCAGGCATTGAAACAGTACAGAGTAAACGATCTTAACCTGACCTAGTATAGACGTAATAGCACTAACAAGAGTGAGGTCATTGTTTTCAAATTGTCAGTACTAGACCCATAAAGTAGAAATTTGTTAACATTGAAAACTAAACTTCAACTGCGAAGAAGTATTTTATTATTATTTTGAGACACATCTGAATCTTTAAATTCCAGATATTATATTATGTGTAATAGGGTGGTGCTTAGAAACGAACTTTCAAAAATCTCTGCTCTCACCCGCTATTTTTGTTCGTTTATATATAGAAACTCTTAAAATAAAATATTAAGGTATTCAGTTTATGTTTACTGGTAGCTCAATGGCGTCAAAGTTTAGGAGTATTGGACCGTGATGAAAATACAGTTGTTAAATGTTGCGAAACTGCTTTCCGGACCTGTCTTTCAAGCTCTGCAAGACTGGGGTGTTAGTGACAAGATCAGAGGCATGTGCTTTGATACTACTAGTTCCAACACTGGTCGGATTAGTGGTACCTGCATCCTGCTGGAGCAAAAACTTCAGCGAGGTCTTCTATCACTTGCTTGCAGACATCACATTATGGAACTGATTCTGGGCGCAGTCTTCCAAGTCAGTCTAGGTGCCACTTCATCTCCTGAGGTTCTGCTATTCAAACGCTTCAAGGATCATTGGCAGTTCATTGACAGAGCAAACTATGAAACATCACTGACAAAGTCAGACGTGTCTACTTCGCTAGAAGATGTGCGCGACTCTCTGATTGAATTTGCTGAGAAGCATATTCAAGAGCAGCAGCCAAGAGATGATTATCGAGAGTTCCTGGAACTTGCTCTGCTATTTCTAGGGGTTGTGCCTGAAAGAGGAGTGCAATTCATTGCTCAAGGAGCAATGCACCATGCTCGCTAGATGTCGAAGGTTCTGAACAGCCTGAAGATATGGATGTTCAAAGGGCAATTCAGACTGACAACCAAGGAAGAGAGGTCGTCAAGAGATGCGCATCTTTATTGTACGTGTCAACATGAGAGCCTGGTTCACGGCTAATCTGGCAGCCGCTGCTCCATACAATGATATGCTGTTGCTCCAATCAATTCTCAGCAACTCCAGAATCAACAGAGCTGTTTCCAGATTCTTTGACATGATGGAGCTTCAGACTGGATTCCTGGATGCTGACCCAGATGAGTGGACCAACCATAAAGATTATCGGCGATCTTTGGAGACCATTCGGCAGATTTAGGTTGTCAACGACCATGCAGATAGGGAGGGGTGTAGCATTGATTCAAGAGTACAGTGGAATCCTCACCAGAGATGAGGAGCAACTTCAGTTCCTGCTGCAGACTGTTCAACAGCATCGACAATCCTATCCAGACACCAAGAAACAGACATTGTCAAAATGACTTCTTATCGGACTGATAACATTGAACTATAATTACAGGTAGAATATTGTAGATGCAGGATAGTTTGTGCTTGTTTAATAATTCATTCTACTGTTTAATGTTTTGTTTGAGAAACTATCTTTGATTAAAAAAGCCAAAAATTCCAAAAGCGTGATCTGTTTACTTGTTGAACGTGGCTACCTAAATTTTCGCTTCATTGAGCTACCTCTAAATATTAAGATATCAGCACCAATTTTTTTTATTAGTTGTTTCTACAACCAAATAAACAATTTAAAGGGGTGAGGTACCACACATAAATATGTATTTTTAAGGGAATTTTTTTCAAAGTACTCCATTAAGTTACATTAGCCCTTCGAGCCACAGTGGTCAAGTCATTCCTTTGTTAGCAGTACATTAACTGGAAGCTTATCTTACCAGGTAAAACGAACAAAAGTTATAGTTGTAGCCCAAGGTCAAGACTGACTGTATCTTTATTCTACCTATTAATTCTCGCGCCAGACACGCATTTTTTAGCAGAAGGTAAAACAAACAGCATAACAACCACAGTGGTCGAAAGCCAGTTCTTTGGGTAAAACAACATAGGATCATGCCTATTGATATATTGTGTTGACAGACATGATCTCTTATATCGACAAACATTTCCCTTAGCCCATGGTCAAGATCATATATATATATATATATATATATATATATATATATATATAAAGTATTAATAATTTCTACTTAAATTCGATCTTAATATTTAGGGGTTTGAGTCATCTGGGGTTTTGTCCTACACTTGTAGAGCGCTCAACTGTCGACCTGTAGGTTCCTACTTATATTCACGGTTAGAACCACGTGATCTTTTAATTCACCCCCCTCCCCCTCTCCCTCTTTCGTTACTTTATTTTTTTTTTACTCTATACAATATTAAGTTTGTGAGCATCTTAAATCTATAATACGTGACATAGTACTATTTTCATAATTGTAGAAACAATGTATAAATAAAAGCTTACGTTATTTCGTCTTGATTTACATTGACACTAGTTTGAGAGAGTAATATAATCTAGACACCTATTATAAATAACATATAATATGTGGGTTAAAACAAATATAATTTCCATTGTAAGCTGTTTCCAATATTAAAAATCAAAATGTACATTTTTTTACATTTAGTGAAAAGTGCTCTGTGAGTTGATAAATGTCGCAATAATTGGCTAGAGGCAAATGTTTTTTTTTTATATAAATACCATGATATTTTTATTTCGCTCAATGATCGCACAAATAGGTTAAAGTTCACTGAATGATAATATTTTAAACAAAAGGGTTGATACAAATATACATTTCCACACGATACATTCGGGTTGTGCTGTTTTAATATATTTTCAACTTGTCTACATATGTGTATACATTAATCTTGTTTTATTTCAGACCTGCAACCGTTAATGTTGAAATGTGGGCTAAACTCTTAGCACTTTGGCGTTTCAGAACATTTGCAGCATGTATAATTGTTTTATAATTATACGTTGGAGAGTTCTGAAGTATTTTATTGAGAAGTTTTCACATAATGTAGCTAGACCGAAGTCAGTAAAACTATCCCTGAATTTATGGCTACCATTACTTTTTATGATTGACATTTATTTGTTACCTGGTGTGGCTGAAAATCACTAATTACGCAAGTCTGGGTTTACTGGTCAGAATATTCAAACTTGTATTGTTATATACAAGGAATAATAAACCTTAACACATCAAACTGGTAAAAAAAAAATCCAATGAAAATATATAGGCCTAAAGGTGATGAGGTATCCATTATTGTTCTCTATGTTGTAAAAAAATATTTTATAAAGTGTCTCGTTTGGCCTCGATTGAAACAGAGAGTAACTTCTACCACAGTACATCCCAACACCCGGGCTACTGTGATCTGAGAGAGTACTGAGAGAGTAACTTCTACAACACTACACCCCTACATCCGGGCTACTGAATCCTGAACCCTGCACGCTGAGACAGAAAGAAGGATGCAGGCATGTGTGACGAGACAGAAAGAAGAATAAAGGCATATGTGACGAGACAGAAAGAAGAATAAAGGCATATGTGACGAGACAGAAAGAAGGATACAGGCACATGTGACACCAGGGCCTTAAGAAAACTTCTCCAAATCTCATACATGGAGCACAAGACTAATATCTACGCCAGTGATTAATAGCCTGGTGGGTGTCACGGTTTATGAGTAGTTGGGCGAAAACATCCCCACTTTAGCCCTTTAACCCTTGGTTCGCACAACCAACCATTAAACAGTAATATGTTTATCCCACCTATTCTAACCCCCCCCCATGTAATTACGTCATATGAATAGGTAGACCAAGGATCAAACGACCCTAGGGTATGATGACGGGACGCTGGCAGGAGGATGCTATTTCGAGCCTCTGGCTACCTGGCCACCCTTGTCAGTTACCCCAGACACAGGAAAGTTGGCTTTGATGTTTGGACGTACCCCTTCCCTTCTCATTAGGGCGGGAAACTACTGGCCACTGATTGACAGTGAAGGGGAGCGCGGATGGACGATTGGTCAAGGTGGTCACGTGTGTAAGTCTGAAAGGTGTGGGCGGAAGAGTAAGAAAGGCGTTCGACTTGAGATTCTTGAGCAGGACGGTCGACGAATGAGACTGAGAGAGAATTTAATGAGAGGGAGAGAGATATATATCTTGTGGCACTAAGAGCCACCAGACCCTGTTCAGGGCTGGTGACTTTGTAATAAAGTGTATATCGTTATATACAAGTAGACGTTGTTTGCTTTGTCAGGTATTGACATCTGTGGAACGCCTTATGGCAGAATAAAATATAAATACGAGTCCGACACTGTCAGCAAACCCATACTCCTAGACAACGGCCACATAAAATTTCCGTAGGGAAAACTAGACAGTGGGCCCTCAGGAACCGATCCTGGAAACAGTGAAATAAAACCGAAAGCTGACGTGGTTCAGACAAATCTCCCGTGACAGTACATTGAGAAATGTTATCATGCAGGGTGCCCTTGACGCAGGCCCGTAGCGTGCGGGGGGCAGCAGGCGGGCCGGGCCCCCCTGCGTTTTGTCTGGCCCCCCTCTGCTTATTTGTTCTACTTAGTAAAATCTATTACCTGCCCCCCCCCCCGCTATTGCCTGGCCCCTGCTGTAGAATTTTCACGCTACGGGGCTGCCTTGACGGGGCGCAGAATAGTGGACACCCTAGAAAGCATAGGAGTGGCGGCCATATAAAGAAAGAAATGTTGGCTCTAATATAGTGTCCTTAATTTAAATCACGTGACAGAGAGAGAGAGAGAGAGAGAGAGAGAGAGAGAGAGAGAGAGAGGAATGGAGAGACCTTTCGACGCCAGTGTGTGTTTCTAAATCCCCCAAAGAGCTAAATATTAAAGGCAAATGATAATGACATCTACCATGTTTCAATTGTTGTGCCAGATGGATATTTTTTTCTTTGCTAAAATAATTTTTTGATATTTTTTGCTTTGGTAATAGATTACCTGTGTATTAAAAATGTGAAATTCAAATACACCGGATCTTGTATGTTCAGTCAAAGGCTGTTATTTGCTGTAGCAAAAACATACTTTAGATTCATTAAACAAAACTTTCTCTAGCGACTTGGAAAACAACCGACTTGGAAAACAACCTGTTCCTACTGCAGCGGACAAATCTTGCTGTAGCTACGACAGCTAAACTAAAACTGCTTCTAAATACACTGGACCAATACTAGCTATGAAAACCAAAACTTATTTCATTCAACAAGGACTTTCATTGCTTCTAATTTAAATACACCGATTGTTGTTATTGAAATGCAGTTCTTCCATTACTGGGTCTCTACCAAACAAACATGAAAGTCATGACACGGTGCGGTGATGTCAAAAACTCCATAAAATAACTGAAGGGCTGACGGTGACATATCAGAATGGCAGTATGACATGAGATTTTGAACACAAGTGAAAAAGTAACCCATCAGCAATCAAGCACAAATGGGTTTAGTCACTGGGGCGTACCTAGGGTGGGGAGATGGGGTCCAAATTCGAAAGTCCCACCGGGGCCCAATTTTTTTACATTAAATATTAAGTAATTAGCTTATCACATGGTGTCAAATGTCAAAATGTAGGGGCCCCCAGAGAGACCAAGCCCCCCAGACCCCAAAATCCCTGGGTTCGGCTCTGTTTTGTCACTTCGTCCTTGTAAAATTTCAACATTAACATAAGCATGCGCACATCTCGGACATCATAAATGACCCGGATGTTATTATTTTGACAGATGACGATAAGCATGATCTAATTTCATTTAGGCTCATGGTGTCTCTCGCATCCCGGACAGCATCAATCATTAGAAACTTGCCAGATTTTGTCATCATTGTATTACAATACGTGGCTAAACTGACTAGATTCTGCTAATAATGTTGAAAATAAATATAAAGAAGATTAGATGACATGTTTTGTAATACATGAAAACAACGGGAAAAAAGACACCTTCCCCCCCCCTCACCCCAATACCAGTCCTTTCACCCGCTGTGACCCACTTTTAAATCGAAAGTTTTGAAATGACACCACTGGCGCTGGTTGACTCAGTTTTTGTTGGTCGCAGTATCCTGACCTAATAATACCTGCTTGACTTCAGGAGTACAGGTAGACTTTTTTCCTATTAGGGCAAGGTAAGACAATAGACAATTATAATACACGATGATTGACTAGAGTTACTTTTAACATGCGAATTTATTATATTAGTTGTTAAGTTGAAACAAATACATGGATTTTTCATTCCTGAGGATTTTCCTGATATGAGTTATTGACAGGTGAGTGTGCACAGCGAAACAATGTGTTAGTATCAAATAGCGGTACTCAAACTTTAGAGATACTCAACCCACTAAGTCAGCGGTTGGCAAACTTTTTGATCTCACGGGCCATCATAATTATAAGTTTCAAGTCCATCTGTTTTGGCCCTTAATATGAGTACGTCATTATACTTGCCTTGCCAAGATAATTCAAGTTCTTTTAGAAAAAATTCTCTCAGTTGTGTAATCACTGTAGTCATTTCTTCGTCGGTCAAGATATCGAAAGTCAATGCTGGAAAATAAATTGACTTCTTGGAGCTGGGTGAACAATAGGGCTAGAATCGCACCTCTCAACAGTCAAACTTGTCTATGTAAATAGGTCGGTTAGTACACTGGGAGCTAACTTCTTTACAAAGTACCTCAAATATTCGAGAATCGATATTTTTTTATTTTCATTTTTTAATACATTTGAAAATATTTAATGAGATTCTGTCTCACGATGTACTAATGTAACTCAATGAGTTGACAAAATATCAATTGACCAACAGTTTTCACCTCTGAAACTATTTCTGAAATGATGTCATACCATGTTTGACGCATAGTTTAAAATCTGCATTTCCTATCCATTTTACTAGTATTACAGGTAAGAGCTTCATAAATCTCACAATTAGATGGGCAAATAGGTATATCTTTTACAACTCCTTAAGATTTAATCATTTAACAAAGGAGAGGTGAATGATTACTTGTGTCCACAAGTCGAACTGAATAAATTGGTCATTGATTCACCATTTTGATCAAAATATTTAGAAAATCTTCAATTAAGGGAGGAATAGAATTTATTAAAGTTTTTGTAAGTTGCTTTCTAAACTTTTTCTTAATGGTAGTAAAAGCCAAAGAATTCTTCTCAGAAAAAAAATATTAAAAGTTTAGAAAACATAGATAACACATATTTTTCAAATACGTGAGTACTTTAATATGACCATGTTGAATTAGGCATTCAATACTTAGCCTTACTAGATACAAGCAAAAAACAATTCAGTTCTACTTGACCATATATTTCATATAATTCTGCCTTGCAATGCAAACACGTATGTTTGTTAAAATAAGTAACTTCTTGGAGATTCTCGGATATTCTTATTGTTTTATTTCATCAAAAAGTGTTAATGTCAAAACACCAATGAGAATGAACGTTTAGCTCGCTGTTGTTTACTTGTATCCCAGTCTCAAACACAGTGAGTGAAGTCAGTGATAGGTCAGTTTGTGAAGTCAGTGGTAGACCAGTCTGTGAAGTCAGTGGTAGACCAGTCTGTGAAGTCAGTGGTAGACCAGTTTGTGAAGTCATTGGTAGACCAGTTTAGAAGTCATTGATAGACAAGTTCAGGAAGTCAGTGGTAGACCAGTTTGCGAAGTCAGTGGTAGACCAGTTTGTGAAGTCATTGGTAGACCAGTCTGTGAAGTCAGTGGTAGACCAGCTTGTGAAGTCAGTGGTAGGTCAGTCAGTGTAGTCAGTGGTAGGCCAGTCTGTGAAGTCAGTGGTAGACCAGTTTGGAAGCCACTGGTAGACCAGTCTGTGAAGTCAGTGATAGACCAGTCTGTGAAGTCAGTGGTAGACCAGTCTGTGAAGTCAGTGGTAGACCAGTCTGTGAAGTCAGTGGTAGACCAGTCTGTGAAGTCAGTGGTAGACCAGTTTGTGAAGTCAGTGGTAGGCTTAAATGCAAACTAATATCCTTAATTTTAATATTTTAATTATTATTTTTTTTTAATTTTCATAATATAAAGGTATTGCAAAAATGTCCAAATCTTTCTACGGATCCCAAGTTTACTCACGAGGTCCGCGGACCCTCCGGTTGCCGACCGCTGCACTAAGAAGTTCGTTTTGTTTTTGTTTTCACGACCCACCAGAAATGAAAGGGAAAAATAAAATTTGATGAATTATCAACAAAGTAATTATCAAAATATGCTTCATATCTACCACTTTGAGAACCTTAAACTGTGCCGATGGTTTTTTAATTGACGAATTATAGAATGTACTATGCAATTTGACTATGTCAATTTTACGGAAAATCAGAGTTGAAAAAATATTTTTGGGCCTCTCTGTCGCTTTCAAACAAATAGTGTAAGACTTTTTAATTAGACCCATTCTACATAATATAAAAAAATGGTTGCTCGGAATGTTATTTTTTTACTGTAACGGGGGGGATGCTACACATGTAAATTGTATGTGGTTATATATGTTTGTTAATGTCTGTATGTTCTATATGTTTGTTTATGTCTGTATGTGCTATATGTTTGTTTATGCCTGAATGTGCTATATGTTTGTTTATATCTGTATGTGCTATATGTTTGTGTATATCTGGTATGTTTTATATGTTTGTGTATGTCTGCATGTGCTATATGTTTGTGTATGTCTGCTATGTGCTATATGTTTGTTTATGTCTGTATGTGCTATATGTTTGCTTAAGGTCTGTATGAAGCTGTATGTTTGTTTTATGTCTGTATGTGCTGTATGTTTGTTTATGATATTGTACCGAGCGTTAGTGATTATTTGTCACCATGTCAAAAATGGTAATTTACACGACCTTGATATGAACGTAATTTTCGGTCACGGATGGGAGAGTGCATGGTATAAATATATTTACTGGAATATTGAAGTCAACACGTTTTAATGTTTGTTGATGTTATTTCATATTTGAATGAGAGTGTTGGAAATACACAACATGCATTGGTGGCTTTTGAGAAAAGCGGAGGGGGCAAATGGGTCAACCACCTATACAAGAACCTCACGCCTGGGGATGTGGGCTGTGATTGGAAATACTTATTCGCAAAGCTTTAATGAAACTAAACTAATAGCCCCGCACATAATACTAACCCAGCCCGCCCCCCCACACACACGCACACCTCCCACGTATGTCCGCTTCCGTAACAGGGGAGCTAATCATCATTTTAAACTTTCTGTTTACTGGTAAATAGTTTAACCTTAAGCGGGAACAAATCAGTCATATAAAGGTATTCCTTTCTAGTCTCTGCGACTCCATATTCGAATTTCCAATCTGTTAAGATCCAAGCCTATTAATAAAAGTTTTATCAGTTGTGTAAAAAAAACCACAACGAATACAGAAAGCCCATTCACAGTGTTTGAAGAATAGAGACTTTATTCCCACATATAAATTTCTGCTCTATCTTGTCTGTTGAACTACTACGAATTGGGCTAATTTACTTTCAACCTGTTTATATTACCTGTACCATAATATCTACTTCTTGTAATTCAAGTATGACCTGAGATCTTTACATTTATTTTGTTCAACCTGACATACTCTTTTCCCGGATGTTTTCATGACATTTAAAAAAAAAAAAAGATTTTTGCGGAACTGAAGTTAATGCACAAAAATAAATGACGCTTTTCTGTATTGTAAACAAATAATGAATGAATGGGCAGGGTCCTAGTTAGATTTCTGGGGGGGGTCGCTACGAAGACCTCCGTCGAATGTCTATAAATCTACCTTACATTATTCAAACACTTTCTTCCACGTGACCCTTAGTCAATCAAATATAATATCGGTTTCTTTCAAACTTTCAAAGTAGGGGGTGGAGCCTAGATGGGGGGAGGGGGAGAGGTACGTCGTATAGACAAAGACAGTAGTAACTGGACATCCATCCCTTTGTCGGCGATTGACCAGGGCCGAGTGACCAGGGAGAATTCCCCGTAAGGAATGTAACGTGTTTCTGTTACCCGCTACCTCGTTCACCTTCCGTTGTCCACCTGGCTGATGACGCAATTACGGGGGTGGGGTAAAAGAAGGTGGGGAGAACTGAGAACGGGAACGTATATTATTATACAGGGTATAACATATACATCTTAACGTTAGTAATACTATTAAGCTAAGGGTTGGAGTAAGGGGATGGTTTCGACATATTAGTCACAACCCGTGACAGGGGGGTTAAATAATCGGTACCTCCCTAGCTCATCACTAAACAATAGAAAGATAGGGGCTAATTTTTCAAGTTGACTAAATTTATGATCGTCATCCAACACCTCCGCCACCGTCAACCCTCTAGCCTGAACAAGGCAGGACCATCGTACAGCCGATGTAATGACTGGTGTAACTGATACATCTCAGGGATGTGGGGTAGGTGGGGAGGCAACTGTATGAAGGAGGGGGTGAGGAGTTAATTTAGTACAACGGTGGAGGAACGTTTTGAAACGGGCATTCCATGTGGGTCCACGGAGGTGCAGAGGTGTTTGTGTACTGTGTCACATGTTAGAAACTTAGACAAAGGATGCGAGAGAGAGGGGGGATTCGGGGGAAGACAGAAAGTAAATACCACGACTAGAAAGAGAGCCGTAATATCTATAGACTGTGTATATAAATAAACTCTATACTGAGGTTTACATCACAACGGCTCATTTCAGAACTGGTCTGTGTGCGGCAAACCAAACATCATGTCTTTGACAATATAATATTAATGAAACACGAGAAAGAATTAAGACTTATTGGTGACTGTCAAATAAAGTTGAACAGTTCAAAGGTCATGATATAAATTTGTTTAGTTATAAAGCAGTTTAAATGAATATATAGGTACCCAGTAAACAGTAGTGGTAATTTTACTGTCATATTGATAACTTTTTCTTGTATTTATTGTTTTACGTAAAAATTGTTTAACTTAATTACACTATCCTTTATCATTTCTCATACACGTTAATTAAATACTACTAATTGATTGCCTTTTATTTTTGCTGATTATTTATATCTCCTATGTTTCCCTCTAAATATAATGTTAAAAAAACTGTTATGATGGCGGGCGGGAAGGCAGGGTAACACTCTGTGATCAATATTTGTTAAGCACTAAACTGATTTGTTGAAACCGAGAAACTAAATTGAATAGTTTAGAATTAAAACAATTTAATTAGATAAAAATAAATGACCTATTAATAAAATAAAAAGAAAGAAATGTAACATTCGTACTTTTGGTGAAAACCTTTTCAAACTAAAGACATCAATTACTTGTAGATGTCTCCCAGTCCATCTTGACCGGATGAACTTTTTATTGCTCACGCGATGGGCAGTGACATCATAGTAGATTTAAATTGAGAGTTCAAACTGAACAATCGATAAGTTTCCTTGAACTTTTCGATAACAAAAGACAAGATCCGGATGGACTTAGGATAGTCTCAACATGGACAGTAAGACGTTGTTCAATGTAAGACGAAAAGATGTATACACAATTTGAAAAGCTGTATCCACTATATGAGAAGATGTAGCCACTGTATGAAATGATGTATCCAGTGGCGTACTTGGGGGGGGGGGGCGGTGGGTGCGATCCGCACCGGGCGGCACTTTTTATTACTTTTTAGGGGGGGGCGGCAAAAATGTATAGATTAAATTGAAATACCTAAATGAGAGGGCGGCAAAATCGTCTTCCGCCCTGGGCGGCCGATACCCACGCTACGCCGCTGGATGTATCCATTGTATGAAAAGATGTATCCACTGTATACTCACTATATGTATAGACTAACAAGCTATTGCCACGTAACTAACAAGCATATCCATTTATCTATCTATCTATATATATATATTTCTCTTCTTCGCTCAACCTTGCGAGACGACGGCCTGCGAGAATTCCCGAATAATTCCCGAATACGTCACAGAAAGCAAGACGCGTTCAATAATATATATAGATTTCCCACGTTTGTAGAATTAATACCCGAATAGGTCACAGAAAGCAAGACGCGTTTAACAACGTTCGACAACTCACGTTGTTTTCTAATTTCTTTTATAAAACCAGATTATTTTAATTTCTTATTTATCCCCAGTCGCGGTAAATTCTGTAGCCGTTTAACCGCGGAAAATGAGGAAATGCTGTAAAAATAAATAGAATCTGTCAACTGATTATTGTAAAAAATAAAATAAAAACACATTTAATAATACAATTATGTGTGAAGAATAAAGTAATATTGAACTAATTTCCAATTTTAGAATTCAAAAATGGTATATAAATTTAGATAATATGTGAAAATGCTGTGGCTGGGCCCGGCGCTAACATTAGGCTACAAAGTGGGTCAAGAGAACACATTCAACGCTGAAGTGGTGTAGACAATAACATCTTAGATATGGTGAACTCTTTTGTTTTGATTTCTTTGTGCTGCTGTTTAGGGGAAAATCCCGATTAAGCAAATTATAGATATGTATGGCGCATTACATAGATATCTATGGGCGCATTACAAACAAATTTTAACTGTTTCAGAATGTGTACGCATTACAAAAAATATTAACTAACATCTATCTTTACTGAATAGTGTAGGATGAAGGTTATATTAAAAGAATCTTAAGCTGTGTTGAGCAAGTCTAAAAAAAAAAATACATAAAACAGGCATGGCCTGGATGAAAAAAAAAATCTTGCATCAAAATAACACTATAGTGTGCTGGGGAAGGGTGGATTAAAGACAATAGTGAACCAAAAAATATCAAAGCAATGCAAATTAAAACACCCACTCCCCGAAATATATTTCCTAGAAAACTGAAATTAAAAAAATTAAATAAAAAAAAAAAATTCTAGATCTTTAAAAAAAGGCATTCAAATATACATCTAACCAACCAGTAGAAGTATTTAAGCTGGCGGCTCATCGAGAATCAAGGCACTAAGAATTAACTAAAAATCTGTAAACAATAAAATAAAAAAAACAAGTTGAAATGATAAGTAAGATAGTAACCAAAAAGTCTGCACATGATAGGTCAAAGTCTATGCCTGCCACTGTATGTATTTTCTCCGAAGATGACAGCCCCAATTTCTTTTCTTTGATAGCTTGCTTAAAAAAAAAATTACAGTAATTATATTGACTGATAAGGCGGTGTATGCTACTCGCGGGACGACTAGTATACTTATACAGGGCAAAGCTACAATCACCGTGTAGACAGAAAGCTGTAATTTGGCAAGCTAATTACTTACTAGTTTACTCATAACATATGTCTGTAATGGCCATCACGGTCATCGAATACTCTCATGTTTAACTTTTCTAGTCAATGCCCTGTTTGAGGCAGTGCTTCGGGGTTGAACGGAAGATGCGGTCGTTTAACATGATCCAATTCTTTAATTTTCTACGTACCGGTACTCATTTTTTGATCAAACCTATTTATTGTTCGTTCATTACAATTATAGCTCGTGTGGAGATACGTGTCGCCCTTAATCGTTCAAAAAGTACCCCCCCCCATTAAAATCTACCGTGGGACATGTTCAAGATAGACTGTGGGACATGTTCAAGATAGACTGTGGGACATGTTCAAGATAGACCGTGGGACTTGTTCAAGATAGACTGTGGGACTTGTTCAAGATAGACTGTGGGACATGTTCAAGATAGACTGTGGGACATGTTCAAGATAGACTGTGGGACATGTTCAAGATAGATTGTGTGACATGTTCAAGATAGACAGCGGGATATGTTCAAGATAGACTACGGGACATGTTCAAAACTGAAATTCTTATAGAAATGGATTGGACCTTGAAAAAATGTTGAGTGTATTTTGTTGACATTCAAGCAATTTGAATTTTGTAAAGTGTACTCTTAAGACAGAAATTTAGCCCAGTTATCCCAACTTGTTAAATAATAAAGTCTATTTTAACATTAAGTACTTGGTACCACACATTTATGATTCAATCGTTTTTATTTTGTTTTTTAAAAGTTTGTTCAGTTATTTGTTCAGGCACTGAAACAGTACAGAGTAAACGACCTAGTATAGACGTAATAGCACTAACAAGAGTGAGGTCATTGTTTTCTAATTGTCAGTACTAGACCCATCAAGTAGAATTTTGTTAACATTGAAAACTATACTTCAACTGCGAAGAAGTATTTTATTACTAATGTAGTGCAATTGTCTAGTGGGGGTGCGGATTTATTTTGAGACACTTCTGAATCTTTAAGTTCCAGATATTATATTATGTGTAATAGGGTGGTGCTTAGAAACGAACTTTCAAAAATCTCTGCTCTCACCCCCTATTTTTGTTCGTTTATATATAGAAACTCTTAAAATAAAATATTAAGGTATTCAGTTCATGTTTACTGGTAGCTCAATGGCGTCAAAGTTTAGGAGTATTGGACCGTGATGAAAATACAGTTGTTAAATGTTGCGAAACTGCTTTCCGGACCTGTCTTTCAAGCTCTGCAAGACTGGGGTGTTAGTGACAAGATCAGAGGCATGTGCTTTGATACTACTAGTTCCAACACTGGTCGGATTAGTGGTACCTGCATCCTGCTGGAGCAAAAACTTCAGCGAGGTCTTCTATCACTTGCTTGCAGACATCACATTATGGAACTGATTCTGGGCGCAGTCTTCCAAGTCTGTCTAGGTGCCACTTCATCTCCTGAGGTTCTGCTATTCAAACGCTTCAAGGATCATTGGCAGTTCATTGACAGAGCAAACTATGAAACATCACTGACAAATTCAGACGTGTCTACTTCGCTAGAAGATGTGCGCGACTCTCTGATTGAATTTGCTGAGAAGCATATTCAAGAGCAGCAGCCAAGAGATGATTATCGAGAGTTCCTGGAACTTGCTCTGCTATTTCTAGGGGTTGTGCCTGAAAGAGGAGTGCAATTCATTGCTCAAGGAGCAATGCACCATGCTCGCTAGATGTCGAAGGTTCTGAACAGCCTGAAGATATGGATGTTCAAAGGGCAATTCAGACTGACAACCAAGGAAGAGGAGTCGTCAAGAGATGCGCATCTTTATTGTACGTGTCAACATGAGCCCTGGTTCACGGCTAATCTGGCAGCCGCTGCTCCATACAATGATATGCTGTTGCTCCAATCAATTCTCAGCAACTCCAGAATCAACAGAGCTGTTTCCAGATTCTTTGACATGATGGAGCTTCAGATAGTTCCTGGATGCTGACCCAGATGAGTGGACCAACCATAAAGATTATCGGCGATCTTTGGAGACCGTTCGGCAGATTTAGGTTGTCAACGACCATGCAGATAGGGGTGTAGCATTGATTCAAGAGTACAGTGGAATCCTCACCAGAGATGAGGAGCAACTTCAGTTCCTGCTGCAGACTGTTCAACAGCATCGACAATCCTATCCAGACACCAAGAAACAGACATTGTCAAAATGACTTCTTATCGGACTGATAACATTGAACTATAATTACAGGTAGAATATTGTAGATGCAGGATGGTTTGTGCTTGTTTAATAATTCATTCTACTGTTTAATGTTGTGTTTGAGAAACTATCTTTGATTAAAAAAGCCAAAAATTCGAAAAAGCGTGATCTGTTTACTTGTTGAACGTGGCTTACCTAAACTTTGGCTTCATTGAGGTACCTCTAAATATTAAGATATCAGCACCAATTTTTTCTAGATGTTTCTACATCCAAAGGAACAATTTAAAAGGGTGAGACCTAAAGAAATCAAGTTTTTAATTTTTAGTGGTTCCTGAGCACCACCCTAATGCGTATTAATGCGATATATAATGTGACAGTATAGGTAGTCTTAAGGGTAGGATGGCCGAATGGTGTTGACCGCAGTATCCGGACAAAACACCTAGCGGACATAAATTCCAGCGGACATAACCCCCAGCGGACATTACCCCCAGCGGCCAAAACTACCAATTAGACCAAACCCCCATTTTTATTATAAAATGTACTATGTGACCCCCCCCCTACTTTTATAATAAAATGTAATACATTAATCATGGATTAAATATATATATATATATAAGGGAGTTTTTTTCACAGTACTCCATTAAGTTACATTAGCCCTTCGAGCCACAGTGGTCAAGTCAATCCTTTGTTAGCATTACATTAACTGGAAGCTTATCTTACCAGGTAAAACGAACAAAAGTTATAGTTGTAGCCCAAGGTCAAGACTGGTTGTATCTTTATTCTACCTATTCATTCTCGCGCCCGACACGCATTTTTTAGCAGAAGGTAAAACAAACAGCATAACAACCACAGTTGTCGAAAGCCAGTCCTTTATTTGGGTAAAACAACATAGGAACATGCCAATTGATAGATTGTGTTGACAGACATGATCTCTTATATCCACAAACATTTCCTTTAGCCCATGGTCAAGATCATATATATATATATATATATATATATATATATATATATATATATATATATATATATATATTAATGTCCACTTAAATTCGATCTTAATATTTAGGGGTTTGAGTCATCTGGGGTTTTGTCCTACACTTGTAGAGCGCTCAACTGTCGACCTGTAGGTTCCTACTTATATTCACGGTTAGAACCACGTGATCTTTTAATTCACCCCTCCCCTCTCCCTCTTTCGTTACTTTATTTTTTTTTACTCTATACAATATTAAGTTGTGAGCACTCTTAAATCTATAATACGTGACATAGTACTATTTTCATAATTGTAGGGGGAAGCAATGTATAAATAAAAGCTTACGTATATTTCTTAGTCTTGATTTACATTGACACTAGTATGAGAGAGAAATATAATCTAGACACATATTATATATAACACATAATATGTAGGTTAAAACAAATATAATGTCCATTGAATTCTATGTAAGCTGTTTCCAATATTAAAAATCAAAATGTACATTTTTTTACATTTAGTGAAAAGTGCTCTGTGATTTGATAAATGTCGCAATAATTGGCTAGAGGCAAATGTTTATGTTTATATAAATACCATGATATTTTTTATTTCGCTCTAGGACTGCACAAGTAGGTTAAAGTTTACTGAACGATAATATTTTAAACAAAAGGATTGATACAAATATACATTTCCACACGATACATTCCTGTTGTGCTGTTTTAATATATTTTCAACTTGTCTACATATGTGTATACATTAATCTTGTTTTATTTCAGACCTGCAACCGTTAATGTTGAAATGTCGGGTAAACTCTTAACACTTTGGCGTTTTCAGAACATTTGCAGAATGTATAGTAGTATGAAATTATTATAAGTTAGAGAGTTCTGAAGTATTTTATTGAGAAGTTTTCACATAATGTAGCTAGACCGAAGTCAGTAAAACTATCCTTGAATTTATGGCTACCATTACTTTTTATGATTGACATTTTTTTGTTACCTGGTGTAGCTGAAAATCTCTAATTACGTAAGTCTGGGTTTACTGGTCAGAATATTCAAACTTGTATTGTTATACATAAGGAATAATAAACCTTAACACATAAAACTGGTCAAAATAATAAAAAAAAATATCCAATGAAAATATATAGGCCTAAAGGTGATAAGGCATCCGTTATTGTTCTCTATGTTGTAAAAAAATATTTTATAAAGTGTCTCGTTTGGCCTCGATTGAAACAGAGAATAACTTCTACCACAGTACATCCCTACACCCGGGCTGTGATCTGAGAGAGTACTGAGAGAGTAACTTCTACAACACTACACCCCTACATCCGGGCTACTGAATCCTGAACCCTGCACGCTGAGACAGAAAGAAGGATACAGGCATATGTGACGAGACAGAAAGAAGAATAAAGGCATATGTGACGAGACAGAAAGAAGAATAAAGGCATATGTGACGAGACAGAAAGAAGGATACAGGCACATGTGACACCAGGGCCTTATGAAAACTTCTCCAAATCTCATACATGGAGCACAAGACTAATAATCTACTTGCCAGTGATTAATAGCCTGGTGGGTGTCACGGTTTATGAGTAGTTGGGCGAAAACATCCCCACTTTAGCCCTTTAACCCTTGGTTCGCACAACCAACCATTAAACAGTAATATGTTTATCCCACCCTATTCTAACCCCCCCCCATGTAATTACGTCATATGAATAGGTAGACCAAGGATCAAACGACCCTAGGGTATGATGACGGGACGCTGGCAGGAGGATGCTATTTCGAGCCTCTGGCTACCTGGCCCACCCTTGTCAGTTACCCCAGACACAGGAAAGTTGGCTTTGATGTTTGGACGTACCCCTTCCCTTCTCATTAGGGCGGGAAACTACTGGCCACTGATTGACAGTGAAGGGGAGCGCGGATGGACGATTGGTCAAGGTGGTCACGTGTGTAAGTCTGAAAGGTGTGGGCGGAAGAGTAAGAAAGGCGTTCGACTTGAGATTCTTGAGCAGGACGGTCGACGAATGAGACTGAGAGAGAATTTAATGAGAGGGAGAGAGATATATATCTTGTGGCACTAAGAGCCACCAGACCCTGTTCAGGGCTGGTGACTTTGTAATAAAGTGTATATCGTTATATACAAGTAGACGTTGTTTGCTTTGTCAGGTATTGACATCTGTGGAACGCCTTATGGCAGAATAAAATATAAATACGAATCCGACACTGTCAGCGACCCATACTCCTAGACAACGGCCACATAAAATTTCCGTAGGGGAAACTAGACAGTGGGCCCTCAGGAACCGATCCTGGAAACAGTGAAATAAAACCGAATGCTGACGTGGTTCAGACGAATCTCACGTGACAGTACACTGAGAAATGTTATCATGTAGGGTGCCCTTGACGCAGGCCCGTAGCGTGCGGGGGGGAGGGCAGGCGGGCCGGGCCCCCCTGCATTTTGTCTGGCCCCCTCTGCTTATTTGTTCTACTTAGTAAAATCTATTACCTGCCCCCCCCGCTATTGCCTGGCCCCTGCTGTATAATTTTCACGCTACGGGGCGCAGAATAGTGGACACCCTAGAAAGAATAGGAGTGGCGACCATATAAAGAAAGATTTGTTGGCTCTAATATAGTGTCTTTAATTTAAATCACGTGACAGGGAGAGAGAGAGAGAGAGAGGAATGGAGAGACCTTTCGACGTCAGTGTGTGTTTCTGAATCCCCCAAAGACGTAATCTGTTAAAGGCAAATGATAATGACATCTAGCATGTTTCAATTGTTGTGACAGATGGATTTTTTTTCTTTGCTAAAATATTTTTTTGATATTTTTTGCTTTGGTAATAGATTACATGTATATTAAAAATGTGAAATTCATATACACCGGATCTTGTATGTTCAGTCAAAGGCTGTTATTTGCTGTAGCAAATACATACTTTAGATTAATTAAACAAAACTTTCTCTAGCGACTTGGAAAACAACCGACTTGGAAAACAACCTGTTCCTACTGCAGCGGACAAATCTTGCTGTAGCTACGACAGCTAAACTAAAACTGCTTCTAAATACACTGGACCAATCATAGCTATGAAAACCAAAACTTATTTCATTCAACAAGGACTTTCATTGCTTCTAATTTAAATACACCCATTGTTGTTATTTAAAGGCAGTTCTCCCATTACTGGGTCTCTACCAAACAAACATGAAAATCATGACACGGTGCGGTGATGTCAAAAACTCCATAAAATAACTGAAGGGCTGACGGTGACATATCAGAATTGCAGTATGACATGAAATTTTGAACACAGGTGAAAAAATATCCCATCAGCAATCAAGCACAAATGGGTTTAGTCACTGAGGCGTACCTAGGGTGGGGGGAGGGGGTCCAAATTCGAAAGTCCCCCGGGGCCCAATTTTTTTACATTAAATATTAAGTAATTAGCTTATGTCATGGTGTCAAATGTCAAAATGTAGGGGCCCCCCAGACCCCCAAATCCCTAGGTTCGGCTCTGTTTTGTCACTTCGTCTTTGTAAAATTTCAACATTAACATAAGCATGCGCACATCTCGGACATCACAAATGACCCGGATGTTATTATTTTGACAGATGACGATAAGCATGATCTAATTTCATTTAGGCTCATGGTGTCTCTCGCATCCCGGACAGCATCAATCATTAGAAACTTGCCAGATTTTGTCATCATTATATTACAATATGTGGCTAAACTGACTAGATTCTGCTAATAATTTTGAAAATAAATATAAAGAAGATTAGATGACATGTTTTGTAATAAATGAAAACAACGGGAAAAAAGACACCTTCCCCCCCCCCTCACCCCAATACCAGTCCTTTCACCCGCTGTGACCCACTTTTAAATCGAAAGTTTTGAAATGACACCACTGGCGCTGGTTGACTCAGTTTTTGTTGGTCGCAGTATCCTGACCTAATAATACCTGCTTGACTTCAGGAGTACAGGTAGACTTTTTTTCCTATTAGGGCAAGGTAAGACAATAGACAATTATAATACACGATTGACTAGAGTTACTTTTAACATGCGAATGTATTATCTTAGTTGTTAAGTTGAAACACATACATGGATTTTTCATTCCTGAGGATTTTCCTGATATGAGTTATTGACAGGTGAGTGTGCACTGCGAAACAATGTGTTAGTATCAAATAGCGGTACTCAAACTTTAGCGATTCGCAACCCATTAAGTCAGCGGTTGGCATCCTTTTTGATCTCACGGGCCATCATAATTATAAGTTTCAAGTCCATCTGTTTTGGCCCTTAATGTGAGCACGTCATGATAATTGCCTTGCCAAGATAATTCAAGTTCTTTTAGAAAAAAATTCAGTGGTGTAATCACTGCAGTCATTTCTTCGTCGGTCAAGGTATCGAAATTTCGAAGTCAATGCTGGAAATTAAATTGACTTCTTGGATCTGGGTGAACAATAGAGCTAGAATCGCACCTCTCAACAGTCAAACTTGTCTATGTAAATAAGTCGGTTAGTACACTGGGAGCTAACTTCTTTACAAAGTATCTCAAATATTCGAGAATCGATATTTTTTTAAATTTTCATTTTTTAATACATTTGAAAATATTTAATGAGATTCTGGCAACATTTTTTAGACAAAAAATGTTCACGATGTACTAATGTAACTCATTGAGTTGACAAAATATCAATTGACCAACAGTTTTCACCTCTGAAACTATTTCTGAAATGATGTCGCCAAAGAATTCTTCTCAGAAAAAAATTAAATATGAAAAGTTTAGAAAACATAGATAACACATATTTTTCAAATACGTGAGTACTTTAATATCACCATGTTGAATTTGGCATTCAATACTTAGCCTTACTAGATACAAGCAAAAAACAATTCAGTTCTACTTTACCATATATTTCATATAATTCTGCCTTGCAATACAAACACGTATATTTGTTAAAATAAGTAACTTCTTGGAGATTATCAGACATTTTTATTATTTTATTTCATCAAAAAGTGTTAATGTCAAAACATCAATGAGAATGAACGTTCGGCTCGCTGTGGTTTACTTGTATCCCAGTCTCAAACACAGTGAGTGAAGTCAGCGGTAGGCCAGTTTATGAAGTCAGGGGTAGACCAGTGTGTGAAGTCAGTGGTAGACCAGTTTGTGAAGACAGTGGTAGACCAGTTAGTGAAGTCATTGGTAGACCAGTCTGTGAAGTCAGCGGTAGACCAGTTTGTGAAGTCAGTGGTAGGTCAGTCTGTGAAGTCAGTGGTAGGTCAGTTTGTCAGTGGTAGACCAGTTTGTGAAGTCATTGGTAGACCAGTCTGTGAAGTCAGTGATAGGTCAGTTTTTGAAGTCATTGGTAGACCAGTCTGTGAAGTCAGTGGTAGGTCAGTCTATGAAGTCAGTGGTAGACCAGTCTGTGAAGTCAGTGGTAGACCAGTTTGTGAAGTCAGTGGTAGGTTTAAATGCAAACTAATATCCTTAATTTTAATATTTTAATTATTATTATTTTTTTAATTTTCATAATATAAAAATATTGCAAAAATGTCCAAATCTTTCTACGGATCCCAAAGTTTTCTCACGAGATCCGCGGACCCTCCGGTTGCCGACCGCTGCACTAAGAAGTTCGTTTTGTTTTTGTTTTCACGACCCACCAGTAATGAAAGGGAAAAATAAAATTTGATGAATTCTCAACAAAGTAATTATCAAAATATGCTTCATATCTACCACTTTGAGAACCTTAAACTGTGCCAGACGGTTTTTTAATTGACGAATTATAGAATGTACTATGCACGACTATGTCAATTTCACGGAAAACGAGTTGAAAAAATATTTTTGGGCCTCTCTGTCGCTTTCAAACAAATAGTGTAAGACTTTTTAATTAGACCCATTCTACATAATATAAAAAAAAGGTTGCTCGGAATGTTATTTCTTGTAATGTAACGGGACGTGTTGTTTGCCTATGTGTGCCTGTATGTGCTATATGTTTGTTTATGTCTGTATGTGCTATATGTTTGTTTATGTCTGTATGTGCTATATGTTTGTTTATGCCTGAATGTGCTATATGTTTGTTTATATCTGTATGTGCTATATGTTTGTGTATATCTGTATGTGGTATATGTTTGTGTATGTCTGTATGTGCTATATGTTTGTGTATGTCTGTATGTGCTATATGTTTGTTTATGTCTGTATGTGCTATATGTTTGTGTATGCCTCTATGTGTCTGTATGTTTGTTTATGTCTGTATGTATGTGTTGTTTGTTTGTTTATGTATGTACAGCGGTAGTGATTGTTGTCTCCATGTCAAAAATGGTAATTTACACGACCTTGATATGAACGTAATTTTCGGTCACGGATGGGAGAGTGCATGGTATAAATATATTTACTGGAATATTGAAGTCAACACACGTTTTAATGTTTGTTGATGTTATTTCATATTTGAATGAGAGTGTTGGAAATACACAACATGCATTGGTGGCTTTTTGAGAAAAGGAGGGGGGGGTGCAAATAGGTCAACCACCTATACAAGAACCTCACGCCTGGGGATGTGGGCTGTGATTGGAAATACTTATTCGCAAAGCTTTAATGAAACTAAACTAATAGCCCCTTACATAATACTAACCCAGCCCCCCCCCCACACGCACACCTCCCACGTACACCTCCCACGTATGTCCGCTTCCGTAACAGGGGAGCTAATCATCATTTTAAACTTTCTGTTTACTGACGAGTTAACCTTAAGTGGGAATAAATCAGTCATATAAAGGTATTCCTTTCTAGTCTCTGCTTTACTCCATATTCGAATTTCCAATCTGTTAAGATCCAAGCCCATTAATAAAAGTTTTATCAGTTGTGTAAAAAACAAACCACAAAGAATACAGAAAGCCCAATACACAGTGTTTGAAGAATAGAGACTTTATTCCCACATATAAATTTCTGCTCTATCTTGTCTGTTGAACTACTACTACTGGGCTATCTACTTTCAACCTGTTTATATTACCTGTACCATAATATCTACTTGTAATTCAAGTATGACCTGAGATCTTTACATTTATTTTGTTCAACCTGACATACTCTTTTCCCGGATGTTTTCATGACATTTAAAAAAAAAAAAAAGATATTTGCGGAACTGAAGTTAATGCACAAAAATAAATGACGCTTTTCTGTATTGTAAACAAATAATGAAAGGCAGGGTCGTTGTTAGATTTCTGGGGGGGGGGGCATGATAGGGACTTTGATGTATAAATTTGATTTTATTGAACTTGTACCGAAAGAAAGGGGCCCTTTTTGGAGTGTATTTGTATGTGTGTGTATATGTTTATATGTACGCCTATGTGTTTTTGTATGTGTATGTGCGTATGTGTGTGTGATTGTGTATGTGTGTATGTGTGTATGATTGTGTATGTGTGTATGTGTGTATGTGTGTATGATTGTGTATGTGAGTATGTGCGTATGTGTGCATGATTGTGTATGTGTGTATGTGTGTGTGATTGTGTATGTGTGTATGATTGTGTATGTGTGATTGTGTATGTGCGTACGTGTGTGTGATTGTGTATGTGTGTATGATTGTGTATGTGTGTATGTGCGTATGTGTGTGATTGTGTATGTGTGTATGTGTCTATGATTGTGTATGTGTGTATGTGTGTATGATTGTGTATGTGCGTATGTGTGTGTGATTGTGTATGTGTGTATGATTGTGTATGTGTGTATGTGCGTATGTGTGTGTGATTTTGTATGTGTGTATGTGTGTGTGATTGTGTATGTGTGTATGATTGTGTATGTGTGTATGTGTGTATATGTGTGTGATTGTGTATGTGTGTATGTGTGTATAATTGTGTATGTGTGTATGTGTGTATGTGTGTGTGATTGTGTATGTGTGTATGTTTGTATGATTGTGTATGTGTGTATGTTTGTATGATTGTGTATGTGTGTATGTGTGTATGTGTGTATGTGCGTATGTGTGTGTGATTGTGTATGTGTGTATGTGTGTGTGATTGTGTATGTGTGTATGTGTGTATGATTGTGTATGTGTGTATGTGTGTATGTGCGTATGTGTGAGTGATTGAGTATGTATGTATGTGTGTGTGATTGTGTATGTGTGTATGTGTGTATGATTGTGTATGTGTGTATGTGTGTATGTGCGTATGTGTGTGTGATTGTGTATGTGTATGTGTGTATGTGTGTGTGATTGTGTATGTGTGTATGATTGTGTATGTGCGTATGTGTGTGTGATTGTGTATGTGTGTATGTGTGTATGATTGTGTATGTGTGTATGTGTGTGTATGTGTGTGTATGATCGTGTATGATTGTGTTTGTGTGTGTATGTGTGTGTATGATTGTGTACGTGCGTATGTGTGTATGATTGTGTATGTGTGTGTATGATTGTGTATGATTGTGTTTGTGTGTGTATGTGTGTATGATTGTGTATGTGCGTATGTGTGTATGATTGTGTATGTGTGTATGTGTGTGTATGATTGTGTATGTGTGTATGTGTATGTGTGTGTATGATTGTGTATGTGTGTACGTGTGTGTATGTGTATGTGTGTGTATGATTATGTATGATTGTGTTTGTGTGTGTATGTGTGTGTATGTAGTATTATAATAGTTACAAAGAAGAAGCCTCTATCTATATACATACTGGAAATTTCTTTTAGCAATGTTTGATAAAATAGACAATCGCCCCACAGTCTATTGCACTAGTGTTATTAATGTTTTAATTCTCATGTATCCATAGCAACACATCGCAAACTTAAATGCAACTAAATTATTAAAGTTAGGTTCTCGCACATGTTAAAGCTTGCCCGGTCTTAATATTTAACTTTCACTGATAGTTCAATGTGTCTTACATTTATCCGATAATTTACCTGGTCTGCAACACTGTTACAGACATGGACTTTTAAATTATCCCATAATCGACAGATACTTAAAACCTGTACATAATGGATGGCCGATAAACGTACGACTGATGTTAACAATAACGTGACAATCAATCGTTCATTTCATTAACTTACATACATGCAGCCCCGTAGCGTGAAAATTCTACAGCAGGGGCCAGGCATTCTACAGCAGGGGCCAGGCAATAAATAACAGGGTGGGCAGGTAATACATTTTACTAAGTAGAACAAATAAGCAGGGGGGGCAGACGAAACGCAGGGGGGCCCGGCCCCCTGGCTCCCCCGCACGCTACGGGTCTGCATACATGTCCAACATAATACACAATATTTCTCATATCGGATAAATACATGACATTTACTAGGCTTTTTGGACGAAAGTATTTGGCTCTACAGAAACTTGTAATGTGTCACACATCTGATCTGTTAGATACAATGAATAATATAGGCCTTTCATACATCTGTTAGATACAATGTGTAATTAAAACCTATCATACATCTGTTAGATACAATGTGTAATATAGGCCTCTCATAGAGCTGTTAGGTGTGTGTGTGCGTGTAGTATATCATATATGTTTTAGGAATAATGCGTAATATAGCATACATCTATTAGGGTTAAATGTGTTAAATATTTCTAATAAACTAAAACACACATGGGCAAACTACCACCCGTGGGCCAAATGCGGCTCGTTATGCTGTTTAGTCCGGGCCACGCTCCGCTCCCTTCTCTATCACATCAATGACTTTTACATTTAATTTATATTAGTTCACAATTGATCTCCATCCAACTGCTCCCTGTACTGCCCGTCTGTCAAATTTGAGAACCCATTGTGGCCCACGGTTTAAAAATGTCGCCACTCCTGAACCATAATGACCTATATGAGATGAATATGGAGTAACAGAAATCACAACCAGCGGCGTCGCTATCAGAAATCATTAGATCACAATCAGCGGCGTCGCTATCAGAAATCATTAGATCACAACCAGCGGCGTCGCTATTAGAAATCAGTAGATCACAGCCAGTGGCGTCGCTATCAGAAATCAGTAGATCACAGCCAGTGGCGTCGCTATCAGAAATCAGTAGATCACAGCCAGCGGCGTCGCTATCAGAAATCAGTAGATCACAGCCAGCGGCGTCGCTATCAGAAATCATTAGATCACAATCAGCGGCGCCGCTATCAGAAATCATTAGATCACAGCCAGCGGCGTCGCTATCAGAAATCAGTAGATCACAGCCAGTGGCGTCGCTATCAGAAATCAGTAGATCACAATCAGCGGCGTCGCTATCAGAAATCAGTAGATCACAATCAGCGGCGTCGCTATCAGAAATCAGTAGATCACAGCCAGTGGCGTCGCTATCAGAAATCAGTAGATCACAGCCAGTGGCGTCGCTATCAGAAATCAGTAGATCACAGCCAGTGGCGTCGCTAACATATTTTGTTTTTACATATTTCAATATCAAGTTGTTTTTTTAATATAATCATTCCGAAAAATTGCACCTTAAATATTGTACGTCTATATAGTCAATACAAACATGTTTCATTTCTAGTTCATGTGTCGCCAAATTATTTTCCTTTCCCTTTGTGTGTCTGGTTTATCATGTTTACTAGACACATTGTTTTTATAATAAAGTGGAAGAGGATAAACTGTACTCTGTTTACCTGGTCTGTGTCCAGGTGAATCGGTGCACACATCTACCGATGTCCGCCGCCTAGTTCGGCAACTGTTGGAGAACTACGTAAAATGTCTTTAGACCAAATGTCACATATGACATACGTGTACATAGATGACAAGACATATGTGTACAACTGTACATAGATCACAAGACATATGTGTACAACTGTACATAGATCACATGATCTTTTTAATTGTACCTTAGACCTATGCCTACCATTTTTTTAAACTTTTGTGTGTGTTTGTTTATTATAAATAGTTTACTTTAATGTTTTTTTTCTTAAATAAACCTTTTGAGTTGCATTATATTCTTTGTGTATCTTGCATTCATTGTGTTTATTTTCATATGAAAACTTGTCGTCACGAATACTCTCTATGTTAATATAGTTTAGATGATAAAGCTTTTTACTTACTGAAACCTTTACAGTAAAAATTTGATGTCACATTACTCTGGGACATTCTTTAGCATAGGGCAATATATATATATATAACGGGATATTTTAGGCAGTGTGTCAGTTATGAGCCGAATGGGATATAACACTAAAATGTGCATCACTAGAGAGACGACGATCCCATATGGGGCCACAGGGAGTCCTTTTCCCTGACGGGCAATCATTAATTAGCACTTTATGGGGAGTGGTTTTGTTCAACAGGTTTAGAGCGACTGACATGTGTCCGTGTTCTCGTGTTCCCGTGTGTCCGTGTTCCCGTGTTCCCGTGTTCAAGCGGAACTCCACCTGGGCTCCAATCTGCACAAATTTGATTTCGGCGCTTTTTTTTTGGGGGGGGGGGGTATCATAAATTCTCTGGACCAGATGAAAGATAAATAATTCTTGACCATGATAATGAATCTCTTTCTTGTTGTCATACTTTACATTCGGCCAAAAAATGTTTTTGTGTCAAATTATTAGTTAACCTATATTTGAAAAATAAGACAATATGGCAGTAAAATATGTCAGTCAGTCAAACTATATACACAGATAGCCCCAGTGAGCATTGGTAAAAGTCACTGAATTTGTGGCAAGGACAAAGTGAAGTCTGCCATACCTACCACCACCACACCCACCCTGGTAACCAGAGACACGAACTGCCAGACTTACCACTGACCTATATATTAAGACCGCTGTCACGGTTTAATCGAACAATAGTGTCCAATTACTGACCGTAGCCTGAGATTCTATTGTACTACTTGTGGTCACTCATTTAGATTCTGTTACTAATAAAAAAAAGAGAAAAAGAAAGTGTTTCAAGTGTTCGGTGTCTATGGAAATACACCATACCTGGCCATTGGACAACGTATTCTTGCTACATCCGGGACTCTTTGATAAAATATTTTGTTAATTTATTCCAGGTCACGTGCATGGCTAATTTAACAAGTGGTGAAATAATTCACAAATAATAACAACTTGTTTTAATTTGTTAAAAGGAAATATTCAACTTTAACATAAGTCGATTACGAAAAGTCTAACAAAAAGCATTATGAGAGTTTAAATTAAAAAAAAAACACAATTATAAATCTATTTATAAATTGGGTTGATTAAATTTAGCGAATTATTATTATACTAGCTGTACCTTGCAAAATCTTTGCATAGAGTTATATCCCATTAGGCTTGATTGGTAGGCTAGGCTATTTTTTTTATTTCGGGCAGATCCAATTTTTTCATGAATGTATTTTAAACTGGAATACTGTTGTATTAATTCTTTACTTTCGATATAACACAGAGCCCAAATCGATTTTATAAATATTATATAATGTAAGTAAACAATGATTTTTTTTTAAAAGGACATTATGTAATTTTAAAATTAGAACAAAAAATAATAATACAAACATTAAATAAGGTTGATTGATTTAGACCAGGCACGCCGAGAGGGGAGCAGGGGGTCTGCATATGTAAGGGGGCCCCGACCAAGTCAATTTTTTGACGATTTATTGTTCATTAAGGGGCCCGCAATGATGTCCTGCACTGGGGCCTGTGTTGGCTCTCGGCGCCACTGATTGAGACGGAAAATAACACAGCCCAACAAAAAATTTTTTTTTCGAATTGCCAAGAATGTTTAAATGAATTTATAGCAATTCATGGGTGTTGATTTCAAAACTGCCACTGCTTTTGCTGAATTGGCTCTAGTTTCTGAGATATTGGACACCCTTGAAAATATGATTATACCCTTTGTGTAAAACAAATGCAATAAGTTTGGTGTCTCTTGTTTAATTTAACTATACCAAGTTATAACTTGGTTTATTTTTTTCTCTTTTATGCTGCTTTCTAAAGACATCACGAGTTCATCACGAAGATGCTGCAAAAATAATCCGAATGTATTCTGTTACATCTGTGGAGAATACATGATTGAAAAGCAAAGAAGAAATATAACCGACTTTGTGCAGCAGGCATATTTGGCTTATTTCGGTGTGAAGCTGGGAGACCAAGACAAGTCTTGGGCTCCCCATAAGGTCTGCAAAAACTGTGTGGAGAGCCTACGGTACAAATGGTGAGAAGAAAAGTCTCAGTTTCGGTGTACCAATGGTATGGTGATAGCCGAAAGACCATTCTGGTGATTGTTATTTTTGTATTGTGAATGTTAAAGGCTTCAATCGCCACCAGAAATCTAAGTGGGATTATCCTGATCTTGAATCTGCAAGGAGACCAATTCCACATAGCAGTGAAGTTCCTATACCAGTGTTTACTGGATTATTAGAGCTTTCACCATCAGACTCCGACGAGGGGCAAGATCTGGAGTTTTTGGCAGGTGAAAATAGTGGAAGCGATTATGAAGGAAGTTCTTCAACACCTCAAACATTCAGCCAAAAAGAACTCAATGACCTAATACGAGACCGAAATCTGTCCAAGCAAGCATCGGAGATTTTAGCGTCCAGGCTCAATGAAAGAAATTTTCTCAAACCTGAAGTTAAAATAACATTTTATCGGAAAAGAGAAGAGTTTTTTCTTCCATATTTCAGCCAAGAGGAAGATCTTGTTTACTGTAATGACATCCCTGGACTTCTGCTCCAAATGGGTCTACAAGACTACCATTCCGAAGACTGGCGTCTTTTTATAGACAGTTCCATCAGAAGCTTGAAATGTGTTCTGTTACACTATGGTAACCGTTATGCATCTCTTTCCATTGCTCACTCAACAACACGTAAAGAAGAGTATGAGAATATCAAAACATTATTGCAGAAAGTGGTCAATTTGTCATGATCTAAAAATGGTAAACTTCTTGCTTGGACAGCAGTCAGGATACACAAAACACCCATGCTTCATGTGCCTTTGTGATAGCAAAGCAAGGCAAGATCATTGGACAAGAGTGACATGGTCTGCAAGGGAAACCATAACTGTAGGTAAAGAAAATATCATCAATAAGCCACTGGTTGACAAAGATAAGATCATTCTCGGACCGCTTCATATCAAATTAGGTCTAATGAAACAATTTGTTAAGGCTTTGGACAAATCTGGCAATTGCTTCAAGTATATTTGCAGATCATTTTCCCGGATTGAGCCTGGATATTAATTAATTAATAAGACATAATTAGTTTTTCAAATGAAAATGTTTCTTCTATAACACTATTACACATATTTTTGAACAATTTTCTGCATGACTACGAACAGATTCACTACTATTTGTTAGTATACTATTTTACTTCATGCAATTCCTGACAAATTCCAAACACGGTGCATACATTATTTCATTAATTTTAATTATCTCGTAAAATAGAGCCAATCTAGCAAAAGCACTTACATATTCTAAATCAGCATAGTTGACTTTGTATAAAATGATTGAAATATCACTGGCAATGAATTCACTGTTTACCCAGTGTAGTTCTCATGAAACATCTGTGACCAGTTGCACCTGGTTCGGCACATTCTAGAAAAAGGCAGTGATTGGTGAGTGGAGCACCAATAGTAATTGTTGTTGTCTTTGTCTGCTGGATGACTCATGATTGACTTTAACAACAGACATCTCATCTTTAAAATGTTTTCATTTTTTTTTAATGAATCAACTAGTTGTTTTCAGAAGTGACATAATATTTGCATTATGTTATGATTTTCATTTTAACACGATTTTCATGTTTTACATATTATACAACATAAAAGACACTTTGATTTTTACCCCCCCCCCCTATATCATTTTATACCAAAATGCAGGATTACACTACCTAAAAATTATATAACAGAAGCCGCCCCCCCAAACTCCTTTCACTCACTATATCTCATAGTATGACTTATTTGTCTGTCCATATTGACTTCATTTATAATATAAAAACTTTGCTTTGGTGACTGAGTCATTTTTTTCCAAATTGACCTACTATTGTCTTCGCTAAATGTCTCCCAAACGGATTTAACTCTTCATTCCATTACTTAAACCGAGTGGACAATGTGTTTCATACTGACCTAATCATTTCTTTCTTTTATCAAATGTACATCAAATCTCAATCATATTGGCATGATACTTTTTTTTTTACCCGGGCTGATTTAACAACTTCTAATTTAACATGGATTCGACGGTGACCTAATAATGTGCACCATATTTAGTACACGTTCTTGTTGGGCTGAAAATAATTTATTCTTATATTTTATTTAAAACGATGTTTTTATGCAAATAAATGGACTTGCTATCCTTTCTTTTAAAAAAAATCAACTAAATGTAATTTTTAGTGAAAATATATGATCGTCTGATTGACACTAAAAAAATCCATAAAAACCTGTCGTCTGCTGAGTCAAATCATTTATTCTGCAATTAGTAAACAGTTTCTTCCTTAATGATTTACTTGCATTGTTCTTGAATATACAATACTGTACTCAGTTAAAGACAATAGCAGCCGAATTTGCACTACCATCTGGTCATCTTGATGGTCTCGGAAATAGATGGAACTTCAAACTTTGATCAGTCGCCTGCTGACTCACCCAAGACTACACAGACCAGGGCAAAAGGGGTTAAAGATGCCAGGGGTCCATAACACGAATGGCTCGTCAGTTAAAGTAATATTTGAAATAATGACTTTGCATTGTTGGTTATGTGTGATCAGAGGGACCCAGTTTGTGATGATTGTCAAGGGCCCAGGATCAGCTTTGAGTAGATAAAGAATCAACTTATTTTCACACACCAATCAACTTATTTACACATACTAATCAACTTATTTTCACACACATATTAATCAACTTATTTTCACACACCAAGCAACTTATTTCCACATACACATATTTTCCTCAATACACACTGAGTAATACTATTCATAGTATATCCCGCTGGAAAGAATTAGTTACTATAACAAGTTACACGTTTTATCTTGAAGCTATTGCGCAAATTATTATCCTGAAGAATTCAGTAAACCAATTTTAAACACTTGGGTCACGCTCTTTTCCCTTTTGAACCGTTGGATCTATCAGGTAAACAATAACACAGCGTGCAAGTGTCAAATATTCGATATCCTAACTGGCACGTACAAAACTTTGGTGCAATCCGTTCCAGAGTTACAGTCGTTTACTAAAACGTCGTTATTCAATATACTCAATGGACAAAATAACAATGGACATAGGTAAAGTAATTATAATAATCAATGCTTTGTGCAATTTTAATAGGGCGAAAACCAAGACATGTGTTGTTATCCAAACCATTTTTTCTAACATCAACATGTCGTTATCCAAGTATGTCCTAAACATGGACCGTGCATTAACCAAGTTACCGCTGAAGTAGGATTCCGAGGTGACTAAAAAGGATGCGCTTTAGTTTTCTTAAGGTTGGTCATACAATATTATCAGTATTTATTACGGTATTGGTGAAGATGTTGCATAAATATATCCCTGTATAGATAAAAGCATAATGTGTATTATATTGTCCATACATATTCTGTCAAACTTATTGTGGGTTTGGTTTCAAAATAGGTTTTAAAAACAAGTAGCAAATATAATATTTTGTTGAAATCAAATAAACCCATAGTTCTGAAATGTGAACATTATTTTGTACATAGTCTAATTAAACCCCGTTTATTCAATCTTAATTTATCTATTGGTATTTTATTGTTTATATAATTAATATCAAACAATGTACCCAACAGATGTTTGATAGGCCTATATTACACATTGTATCCAACAGATGTATGATAGGCCTATATTGCACATTGTATCCAACAGATGTATGATACGCATATATTACACATTGTATCCAACAGATGTTTGATAGGCTTATATTACACATTGTATTCAACAGATGAAAGATAGGCCTATATTGCACATTGTATCCAATAGTTGTATGATATGCCTATATTGCACATTGTATCCAACAGATGAATGACATATTACAAGTTTCTGTAGAGCCAAATACTTTCATACAACAGTTCGTCATAGTACTTCATTATTGTGTGTCATTGTTATAATTTTTCTATTTAGTGTAAATAGACTTCTACAGCTGTCTGTCTTTGTACAACTTGTTACTTCTGTGTAAGCCACAATGTGTGTCACTTCACTTTTAAAGCCCAATACCTTGTACAGTAATACCTTGTCATTTGTGACATTGACATTTGTGACATCGACATAGGTGTAAAGACTTAGAGCTTAGTAAAAATAATATAACTTACATTTTTGCTATTCATGTATTTTAGACATTGATTGATTGCATGTAACAGATGTTGTACCATCTTATTTCTACATATTTTTGACTTATTTCTGTCATTTAAGTTTTAAAAACAACGACAACAAAAGTACAAATTGTGAGCTCTTCATTCTTAGCACCGCAATGAAACAAAGCGTGCCAGTTATTCGATTTATACATGTTTACATAGCATGAGGGATATGGCATTATTGTGACAGCGTTTTACTCTCCTGATTCATAAGTTACGTAACTTTAAGAGATCTCTTTTTTTTATTTTCTCCAACCTGTCTGAAGCTACTGCTTTAGCCAAATTAAGGGGAAGTTACATCCCCTACCAAATTGGTGCGTTTGTAAGTTATGTCCATTACTATTTGACGTGCTACCAGGGCCAAGCCCCTTACTTATTTGATTTGTTGGGAAGTTTTGTCCCTGAAGTAATAATATTCAAGTTATATCTGTTACATGGTGGCCCCTATGTCTTGGCCCCGACAAGGAAGTGGGTCAACAAGAAACCAAGTTTACACTTTTTATTTTTTTACTTTCCTATTTCTCTTTTTTTGAAGGGGCCAACATTTGTTTTCAGCACCCTAGGTCTTAATAATAGACAGAAGTACTTGTCATTAGGGATGTGACGGAGCTGATGAAAATCCGCATCCGTCGGATTCGGATTTGGCAAATATAAATCCGTCGGATTCGAATGCGGATGCGGATTTGGCGAATGGGGGGGGGGTATCTAAAATACGTTCATGACCAAATACGACGTCTAATCTATGGACAGCTGAGTAAGGGTCCAGGAGTTTAGTTTTATCTGTTTTCTTTATATAGGGTTTTCGAAAGTCTCTAGGTTTTTTAATTTTAGTTACAATTTCTACGGCCGTGTTTGATCTGAAAACGGTAATTTTTCAAACGCAGTGGCTAGACGGACTTCGTATTATTTTTTATCGGGGTCCGTCTATAGATGTGCGCATGCGCGACAATCGAGATTAACTTCCAACTCTTTAAACGATCGCCGACTTTAAACAGCATCATAAATCTTTTAACGTAATTTACTACCTTATTTTATCTTAATTTATAGGAAGAAAATGAATATAAATAGTAGACTGCATTTCCCGCGAAAATCCTATAACTGTATTAGTTAATTTTTTCCAATGACGCACAGATAATAACTTTAAATAATTAGAGTTCTCATTCATTCTGTTTACAATAGAAACATACTACTCCGAATATTAACAGCAAATGACGTCATCAACTATTAAAAATCTTTATAAGCAAATAAAAAAACCAGGTATAATTCTTTATTAATAGTGTAAAAAAAACTATACAGTGTTTATTTGTTTAAACAAGCAATTAAGCCTGTTCCATTCTGGACACAGGACGTGTTAGCGCATTTTTGTGTTATGCATCAGTACGTATTTTAGCTTTCAGTAAATATTTGTAAATTTTGGAAATGTTTATGAATTCAATTATGTAATTGTAAAGGATGTTTTTCGAAAATAAAATTATTGTGGCTGAAGAATAAATACTCTACTGCGCAGAACACGTGTGACGTCAATCTTGGTGAAACTACGTGCTGCAGTATTTCGCACCAAATGAATGGGTTATTGAACGTATAAGGTGTAGAATGGGGCCATGAAAATGACACAATTATTAATATAGCTTATATAGTAAAAAATGGTAAAAAAAACTGATGTCCAGCCCTCAGAGGTCAGATCGCAAAATGAACTTTTGCTGCACACATGGCAGGCCAAGACCTACAAAATGATATATACATCATGGGTCTAGGACTTATGGTTGTTGAGATCTAGGGTGATGACAGACAGACAGACAAAACGGGGACAATAGAGCATTTTTTTATCAAAAATGTCATAAAAGAAATGAGGAATTCGTCACTGTCTTTTTTCCCCCAAGACTTCGTTTTGTTGGTTTTTAATATAAGTATAAGAAAAAAAACGTGTATTTTATATGGTTTCTGGGAAAGGGGGGGGTGCGATAGATGCTAATTTAGCGCATATTTTTTTGTTTTATTCGTTAATTTTTGTAGTTTGAGTGATATTGTTTTCCTCCGACCTTATTAGGCTTGGATAGACCCGAAAAAAGTAATAAGAATAATTGCCGTGCATGCAGACATCTTTACGCTTAATCTCAATTGGCGCGCATGCGCTCATCTATAGACGGACCCCGAAAAAATACGGCGTTTGTCTGGAGTTGTCTGGACGAACTCTAGCCACTGCGTTTTTCAAATTCGAATCCGATCGAATTTTTTTTTTAATCCGTCGGATTCGAATTTGCTCAAAAAACGTCTAAGTTCGAATGTCGTCGGATTCGAATTCGAACTTCGTCACATCCCTACTTGTCATAGTTGTAAAAATAGACCAAGATACAGTAGGTGCACATCACCATACTTAGACAGAAATTTTGATCTATTGTTGTATTCATATATATATATATATATATATATTTATATATATATATACATATATATATATATATATATATATATATGAATGAATGAAAACAGTGTTTAAAAAAGATAAAATTATGAAAAACGTTTAAAAAAGAAAAGAATTATGAAAAATGTTAATATATATATATATATATATATATATATATATATATATATATATATATATATATAAGCCTATATATAATTATATATATATATATATTAACATATATATTAACATTTTTCATAATTTTATCTTTTTTAAACACTGTTTTCATTTTAAAATTACAGATATAACAATGACTGATATAACAATTTCTGCCTAATAAACAAGCTAGACGATCTAATACAGTAAAGTCGTATATGTCAATGTATTGCACATAGTCAAAACACACCATGAAGAGATTTCATTCTAATACTCTGTTTGAAAATGTTCTAAAAAAAAAAAGCACCAATATAGATGAAATGTATAAGAACGGAATTATATTCATAATTTATATATGTCTCTAATCAACACCAGGTCCGTTCTAAGGTATTAAAGACCCCAGTAGACATAGACTAGTAGAGATCCCGGGGGGAGGGGGCATTAGCAAGTGTATCTTTCGGAACTCTCTGAACATCAATATGGTAGGAACTAATAATAACATTAAGGCTCTAGATACTTGCCTAGTTCGCCTCACCCTACGACGGCCCTATCAGCAAGATCATACATTTATATATGTAAACATCACATACATTTATACATGTAAACATCACATACATTTATACATGTAAACATCACATACATTTATACATGTAAACATCACATACATTTATACATGTAAACATCACATACATTTATACATGTAAACATCACATACATTTATACATGGAAACATCACTTACATTTATACATGGAAACATCACATACATTTCTATATGTAAACATCACATATATTTCTATATGTAAACATCACATACATTTATATATGTAAACATCACATACATTTATAAATGTAAACATCACATACATCTCCTACTTTAGGGAAATTTCCACCCTACATCCTGCTTACACAGAATTCGCTACCAAACCCTAATTTTCTAAAAAAAAATGTGTTGATCAGTTTAGGAACTGCAATACATGTATTTCTTTACATTCTAATGGTTTAATGTGTAGTGAAGTATAAAATTAACAGATTTGAACTGAATGGCATTGACGACTGAAGTTCCCGGATGTTTATATTTTTAAAGTCAGTGTTAAAGTCCATACAGTGACATATTATATTTTTACATGGATGAGACCTTCATATCCGAATTTTTATTTTATTTAGTTAAATGACTTATTCTGTATACATATATGTAAACACGTTCTTATACATTGAAAAAAAATAAAATCTAAAATAAAAACATCAAATTCATGCAAGTATTTCTTCTGGACTCACTTTTGTAAAAAAATAAATTGCATATAAATATCCACATGTGGCTTTATCTCTACTGCAATCACATCTCGTTAAATTCACATCTGGTTATACCCACATGCTTATAATATGTTTATAAACGTCTAACTATATCTTATATCTGCATCTGGCTTAAGTCACTTCAGTTAACTTCTATAACATTTTTATTTTAATTAATTTATGGTTTGTCAGAGTCTTTAATTATTGAAAGAAAAGTACTAGTTATTTAAATATTAAAATGCATTAAAAAAATAACACCAATATTTTTGCCAATAAGATATGTGAAGATTGATTGAACCCAATATGGTGTGACGTCATTTGATAACCCTGCTTCCCCCCCCCCCCCTTTCCCTCTTCCCCCCTCCCCTTACAAAAATCCATTGAACGACCGTGACCTTTAAAAGAAACTCCCAGGTTGACATGAGAAGACTTAACACGGTAATCTTCACATAGCAGACGATGAAAGACGGTGCGCCGTCCTGGACCTGTTTTCTTTTCTAAGTAAACTTTCTACTGTCGGCCATCTCAACTTTTAAGAAATGAATTTCGTCGGTCAGAAGTTTTGTAGCTATGAGTGACAGTTTTGTTCCACATTTCTCACATTTTTCTTGAGCATATTTTTTTTGTTTTGTTATACTGTACTTGTTCCTAATGAAGATGACGTCGTTTCATTCACGGAAATACGGTGACGATTATTTTCAAGGTAAGAATGTTTAAAGGGAGATAATGACATCAAACAAATTGTGTTTGCTGAGTTCAGTTTTCTTTTAGCCGAGGTTGAAATAATGAATGTGAAATGGCTCATTGTTACCGACCATGTCACAGATGGAGGAGGAATCACTCGCAAATATGGCGTTTACACAATCTTTTCATAGTTTACTATAGTTTGGGTGTTGTTAGTAAAACGAAAGGGGGGTGGGGGGGGGGTGGGGGCGAAAGGCTGAGGTCTATTGAAAAAAATTTACAGTAAACCAAAAATAAAGAAAAAATATAATTACACTTTTATTAGCTTTCATTTTTGCACTTATTATAAATATTTGTACATGTAATAGAAAAAAATGCGCCTTGCCGTAGAATGTTGCCTTTGGCCCGAGCACCTCCCACACCCCCACTCCCCATTCCTCCGTTTAATTCTAGTCAATTTCAAAAAGCTTATTAAGTTCAAAGCGAAACCAGTAAAAAATCTAATAAAATGGACATTAGGAAAAAAAACATAATACACATTTTTTTTTATTTAAGTAGAGGATTTACGAAGAAGGGACATTGTTAATAATAACAACGAAAAAATGAATTTTAAAAAATGTGGACGTTTATTCTATTTTTAAAAATTATTTCAGGAAAAAAAAAACTCACATGCACTGCCCTTCTAGGGGATTACTTCCTTACCCAACCTCCTCCCGGGGCCCTAAAACAGGCATTTTACTTACAAGCACCCACCACAAAACAAGTGATACCTGGGCTTTTGTCGGGGACCGCGGACTTAGCAGTTGTGAGGGGGCCACATGAGCCTTAGCTTTAAAGATTATTAGGAGCCCCCCAAGATTCGCAAGCAATTTGCCTAGAGGCCCCAACAACCCTTTTTATAGGACCCCCAACATACGTTTCCCTAAGACCTCCAACATACGTTTGCCTAGATTCTCCAACATACGTTTCCCTAAGACCCCCAACATAGTTTCCCTAGGACCCCCAACATACGTTTCCCTAGGACCCCCAACATACGTTTCCCCAAGACCTCCAACATACGTTTCCCTAGGACCCCCAACATATGTTTCCCTAAGACCCCCAACATACGTTTCCCTATGACCTCCAACATACGTTTCCCTAGGACCCCCAACATACGTTTCCCTAGGACCCCCAACATACGTTTCCCCAAGACCTCCAACATACGTTTCCCTAGGACCCCCAACATATGTTTCCCTAAGACCCCCAACATACGTTTCCCTATGACCTCCAACATACGTTTCCCTAGGACCCCCAACATACGTTTCCCTAGGACCCCCAACATACGTTTCCCTAGGACCCCCAACATACGTTTCCCTAGGACCCCCAACATAAGTTTCCCTAGGACCCCCAACATACGTTTGCCTAGATTCCCCAACATACGTTTCCCTAGGACCCCCAACATACGTTTCCCTAGGACCCCCAACATACGTTTCCCTAGGACCCCCAACATTCCTTTACCTAGGACCCCCAACATACGTTTGCCTAGATTCCCCAACATATCCATACCTAGGACCTAGGACCTAAGACCCCCTCACCCCTAAAACGTAAGAACGGCTTGGCTCAAATATTCCACTGTGTCATGTCATGTACAATATTCCACTGTGTCATGTCATGTATAATGTTCCACTGTGTCATGTCATGTACAATGTTCCACTGTGTCATGCCATGTACAATGAAAGTAAACAAAATAATGTACCTGAGTATCATTGTTTATGTCTATGCAGGGTCATGAAGGCGAAGTATTATCAGGACTATAAACAAAGCACACATGTTTCCCAGAGGAAAACTATAAAACTGCTTACAGAAATTGAAGACACACATTGAAGTAGAGCATTGAGCTTAAGGAACATTAGACTTGAAGCCTCCCTGTATTTGGATTAACCATCAATCGACAATGGCCAATACATCTTTTCTATTCAACTTTAACCTCACTCTAAGACAGCCTGTGTTCCTAGGTGACTACAGTTTCAACACAGGCAAGTTAAAACAGTTCTCTTGGCTAGATTACGTCATCTTCGCGGCCATTTTGGTCGTTTCCGCGGGTATAGGGTTCTACCACGCACTGAAAGATCGCAAAAACAAATCTCTGGACAATTTTTTACTCGCTGGTAGAAACATGAGCCCGTTTCCTGTGGGACTGTCCTTGCTGGCCAGTTTCATGTCCGCCATAACGTTGCTAGGGACGCCAGCGGAAATGTACAACTACACAACAATGTATTTGTGGATTGGACTTGGTTATTTTTTCACCATAGCTGGAGCAGCCCACATCTATATCCCAATATTTTATCGCCTCGGCGTGACTAGTGCATACGAAGTAAGTATCAGTCAGTCTTGTTTGAAAACGTATTTAAAATTTGTTGAGGTCGGTATTACTCTGGGGATTGGTAACTGGGGCAACTGCTTTAGGCACCACGGCTTGGATTATTTTTTCACCGAACTATATAATTATACAGCAAAACTAAAAGGTTGTTCCATACCCTGCCTACACACGACACTCGTTCTAGGTACCACGTAATGATAAGGCCGCATCTTATTAAGATTATATTTTTTTATAGTTTTTATGCACTGCGATAAATGCAATATACCGTGAGTTGTTTGTCGGTTAAAGATGTGTGTACTTGAGGGACGTCGAACCAACTTTCCCCAAGACCTGGGCAAATATCTTGGTTTTCTCACAAGGATCAAACCCAGGACTTTCAGGTCGACAGTCGAGTGAGCACTCTACACCGTTCGACCACCTCTCTGTATCTCTCATTGTGTTTTAGTTGTGACACAACTAAGTTGTCTAATGTCTTTCGTTGCCAACAAGGACTGGGTGAAGCTAGGTTAAAACAAAAAAAATTCATACGTGTCACACTCTCCCTCCCCTCTTGTGTCGGCAAGGATGGTTAGAGACGTACATCAAACAAAAAACTTTTGTTTTGAAGTCTTAGTTTATCATTTCGTGAACCCATTCACATGAAAAATGAAATAAATAATTAAAATTATTTTTTCTGGAAATATCACTTCAAATTTCCTTAAAAGTGATAAAATATAACCGAAAAAAATACTTTTAAGGGTATTTTGATGAAATATGTAACGTCATATAAGACCGAAATAAGCTGTGGTATGACAAATAAATATCGTCACACGCTCAGAGTGAGTGCAATATGACTTAATTTCTTAAAGGTTAACATACCACAACATTGAAAACTATGATTTCTTATTAAAACCGGAGCACTAATGATGCTATATTTCCATAATGGCCAAAACTTAACAAAGATACATTGTATGAGACAAGATACAATGTGTGAGGCAAGACACATTGTCTGAGACAAGATACTTTGTCTGAGACAAGATACATTGTGTGAGACAAGATACTTTGTCTGAGACAAGATACATTGTCTGAGACAAGATACATTGTGTGAGACAAGATACTTTGTCTGAGACAAGATACATTGTCTGAGACAAGATACATTGTGTGAGACAAGATACATTGTGTGAGACAAGATACTTTGTCTGAGACAAAATACATTGTGTGAGACAAGATACTTTGTGTGAGACAAGATACTTTGTGTGAGACAAGATACATTGTGTGAGACAAGATACATTGTGTGAGACAAGATGCATTGTCTGAGACAAGATGCATGTCTGAGACAAGATACATTGTGTGAGACAAGATACATTGTGTGAGACAAGATGCATTGTCTGAGACAAGATACATTGTGTGAGACAAGATACTTTGTCTGAGACAAGATACATTGTGTGAGACAAGATACTTTGTGTGAGACAAGATACTTTGTCTGAGACAAGATACATTGTGTGAGACAAGATACTTTGTGTGAGACAAGATGCATGTCTGAGACAAGATACATTGTGTGAGACAAGATGCATGTCTGAGACAAGATACATTGTGTGAGACAAGATGCATTGTCTGAGACAAGATACATTGTGTGAGACAAGATACTTTGTCTGAGACAAGATACATTGTGTGAGACAAGATACTTTGTGTGAGACAAGATACTTTGTCTGAGACAAGATACATTGTGTGAGACAAGATACTTTGTGTGAGACAAGATACATTGTCTGAGACAAGATACATTGTGTGAGACAATGTTACTATGAACAAACAAAATGTATCACCTATCTGTCAATCATTTCATACCTAATGTGTTATGTTTAGCATTCGACTTAGTTGTTTTTTTTAAACTTGTTGTAGACTAGATCTACCCCCAATCCAAAGCAATTGTCAAATAGTCCTATGTAGCTGTTAAATAGTCCCATGTAATTGCACAATGTTTTGATTAGCTGATTGGGTCCACGCAGTTTTCCTCTGAGGCTTTTTATTTTTACTCAGTCTTTTTTACTGGCCCATAAATTACATACCTGTGTCAGCTTATGTGTCACAGAGTACATGTACTCTTTCTCTCTCTCTCTATCTGTCTCTCACTCTCTCTCTCTCTCTCTCTCTCTCATTTTCTCTTGCTGTCTAACGCACCACACAAATTCACAAACTCATTTATATAGAAAGATGGTTACATAAATCAATGAATATGAAACAATAATAAATCTCGTTTTTTTTTATAACTGACTTTCGTTTCTTTCAAGTAATGATTGCAGAGGTTTTTTTTTTATTTCATATTCCCATGCTATGTTATCACATTTTTTTTGTAGCTCTAAGTAGATAGACTGTGTTATTGACACAGTGTCTGAGTCACATGGTGTGTAGGTCATTGTTTCAAATCAGGGTCGTCATAAAGTTAACGTGTGTCCAACTAATGGGGTCCGTGCTAGAAAGTAATTGTCGTTAAGTCATATTTTAAATTTCAGTTTCAGCCTTTGGCAGGTCCCTGCATGTTAGTTTGAAATAACCACACTGATGGCACACTGCATACTGTGTCTGTAGGCTCTAGCCACACTGATGGCACACTGCATACTGTGTCTGTAGGCTCTAGCCACACTGAAGGCACACTGCATACCGTGTCTGTAGGCGGTAGCCAAACTGATGGCACACTGTATACTGTGTCTGTAGGCGGTAGCCACACTGATGGAACACTGTATACTGTGTCTGTAGGCTCTAGCCACACTGATGGAACACTTCATACTGTGTCTGTAGGCTCTAGCCACACTGATGGCACACTGCATATTGTGTCTGTAGGCGGTATCCACACTGATGGCACTACATCATAAATGTTACTGTAAACCTGGTGGCCAGAGTCTAGTGGGAGATGAGTGTAATGGTACTGTTTCAACGAGTAGATGATGATCGAGAAATAGCACCTCACAGTTCACAGTTAATATAAACATACTCAGAGATATTTACACTGTTGCTAGAAAAACCAGAAAGATACATTTCACTGGCACATAAAAAAAATTAAAATACCCTTTATAAATAAGCAATAATGAATAAAAAGTAAAGTTCCATTAGCCTTTTAGGGCTACGGGGGGCTAAAAAGTATGGAATACATCTGTTTCGTCAGTCTAGGCATATTATGGGATTGTGTCCCTAGCACAACACCCAGTCGCCTTTACATCCCAAACTAAGGTCATGTACACATTTAAATCTGGGTTGAGTGGAATGTTAACCAACTTTTACCATAACCTGGGGAAATTCTCTGGGTTTTCATCGAGGATCGAACTCTGAACACTCAGGTCGACAGCCGGCCCTCTTCACGATTTAACAACCCTTACCTCGTATCATGAATGAATGGAAACAAGTGTATTGAATCCCATACCTGAAATCTTTGATCAATCAGTTGTAGATGAGTCGCTCTAAACCCCAAGCTAAACGACGCCATGAGCTCCGAAAATTTATTATAAAAGGAGCCCCCCCCCCCACAGGGGCTTTTGTCTTGGGCCCTTCAACTATTTCTTAAAGTCTTATCATAACGCCCCCCTCCCCACAAGAATTTCTTTGCTCGCTGTAAATGTCATTACCTTAGCCTACAACGAATATTGATATTATCACATTTTTGAATGTACAATTTATGTAGACACATTTCTTACATCTATTTTTAGAGCATTTTCGAAAAAAAATGCTCTATTGTCCCCGTTTTGTCTGTCTGTCTGTCCGTCCGTCATCACCCTAGATCTCAACAACCATAAGTCCTAGACCCATGATGTATATATCATTTTGTAGGTCTTGGCCTGCCAAGAAATGACTTTTTTCCATTTCGCGATCTGACCTCTCAGGGTCGTAAAAGGGGGCTTAGTACCGTTTTTTGCTATATAAGCTATATTAATAAAGAGCGCCTATATCTCAACAACCATAAGTCCTAGACCCATGATGTATATATCATTTTGTAGGTCTTGGCCTGCCATGTGTACATCAAAAGTTCATTTCGCGATAGGACCTCTGAGGGCCGGGCTTCAAGGCTCCTAAGGGGCTTATATATTATATATACGCCTTGTACGTTCAATAACCCGTTCATTTGGTGCGAAATACTGCAGCACGTAGTTTCACCAAGATTTATTAAGAAACACATCAAATGAAATAGTAAGCTTGTGTTCTGAGTTTAATTGAAAGTATCAGAGCTATGCAACAATTGACGGAGTTTTCGGACGATTAAATGACTATAATTTAGAATGTTTTCAATTATGAGTCCTATTTCAGTAACCACAAACCACTTGTAGTTAGATTTAAGAGACAATAATTTTTTTTTTCAAATATAAAGAAACGTCTTTATAATATTTTTTTTTACAGATATATGCATTACACAATTGAATTTATAAACATTTCCAAAATTTACAAATATTTACTGAAAGCTAACAAACGTACTGATACATAACAAGAAAATGCGCTAACACGTCCTGTGTCCAGAATGGAACAGGCTTAATTGCTTGTTTTTAAGTCTTTTGTGTTCTGTTTTCCCCACCCAGTATCTAGAAAAACGTTTCTCCCGGGGTGTCCGTACTGCAGCTTCCATGACCTTTGTCCTACAGATGGTAAGTGGACAGTCAAACTGAACTGTGGTTTATTACTTCAGATGATTGATCAATAGCTATTGTTTATTATGAAATATTTTGAAAATTCAAAGTGAGTATGTAACTTTAGATGTCTTTTTAGATTGTTAATATCACTTAACACTTGCAATATTATTGTAAGAACTGTTTAATTAACTTTATCCTTTTTGTATTATATTGAATATTATTAATTTTGTCCTCACAGACTCTGTACATGGCTATAGTACTGTACGCCCCTAGTTTAGCATTGAACGCAGGTAATAACATCCAGTACATATATCACCATGTTCTGAATTTACAACAGAAAGTTTGAAATAGAGGAAAAAATAGACATAAAAAATAGCACAATAAAGAAAATAAAGTTGTAATTATTAGTTTTTTTTATTTGTTTAATTTTTTGTGATACATTTATATTAAACTCAGAAATGTAAATATATGTATGTATATATATATATATATATATATATATATATATATATATATATATATATATATATATATATATATAGATTGTAGCTCACGTAAACGTACTATATTATATACATATATTAAAATTCGTTTGTTTTTTTTCAATATTTTTCTGCAGTTACTGGTTTTACATTATGGGGCTCTGTGATATCTGTCGGTGTAGTGTGCACAATTTACACAGCATTTGTGAGTTATCCATTAAATTTACATAAACAACAATTTACTTCATTTGATGTACTATAAGCAACAGGGATGGAACATCATATTACTTTATCGTATGTATCATTAACAATTACAAACTACTGTACTCGGTATTCTTTTTTTCCCATTCTGCGATAGTGAACACCCAGACTTGCTACAAAATAACATCTAATCACATTCACTATATCCATATAGTTTCATAATGTCGTTTTGTTGAGTTATATCCTATTAAAACCAGTCTGTGTAATTTGTTTCAAAATATACTATTTATCTTAATAAATAACATTAAATATGTAAGGCGAATAGGTCACAAATCAAGGGAAACTACTGGTGCTAAATATAGTACACAGAAACGGAATTGGGCAATCCAATTTTAGACCACTTTCTGATAAGCTATAGCTCTCATACTTTCAATATAGCTCAGAACCCGATGAAAATGCAATATTCTTACTATTTCATTATGATTTGATGAGTTTCTTAATTATTTTTCGAAAATAAAATTATTGTGGCCGAAGAAAGAATACTCTACTGCGTCTGAACAGTGTGACGTCATACCTCTCCGATATGTTCTAGAAAACCCAAATATAGTTAGTTCATCGGGTCCGTCTTACACCTAATTTTTTTAACTCTTCGTATTAATTGAAAAATAAATTACATTATAAAAAATATTTTAACTAAAAAGTAGAAAAAAAAATTACATTATGCGCTCAACGTTTTTCGTTTTTATAAAAGTCAGAAGCTCTTATTAAGTCTATTACCATGTGACCAATTTATTCAGAAATTATTTTCTGCTTTTTAGTACGCAAGAAAAACGTTGTTTTTATAAAATATTTTTTTATAATGTAATTTTTATTCATTAATGCCGTTATGTTTAACAGGGAGGTATGAAAGCTGTTTTGTGGACTGACAGCTTCCAGGTCATTATGATGGTAGCCAGCCTGCTGGCCATCTTGATCAAAGGTGACCTGGTCGTTGGGGGCATTGGCGAGGCCTGGAAATCATTGGAGAGGACTAACAGACTACAATTTACAGAGTAAGTAGGACTAACAGACTACAATTTACAGAGTAAGTAGGACTAACAGACTGCAATTTACAAAGTAGGACTAACAGACTACAATTTACAGAGTAAGTAGGACTAACAGACTACAATTTACAGAGTAAGTAGGACTAACAGACAACAATTTACAGAGTAAGTAGGACTAACAGACAACAATTTACAGAGTAAGTAGGACTAACAGACTGCAATTTACAGAGTAAGTAGGACTAACAGACTACAATTTACAGAGTAAGTAGGACTAACAGACTACAATTTACAGAGTAAGTAGGACTAACAGACTACAATTTACAGAGTAAGTAGGACTAACAGACTACAATTTACAGAGGAAGTTGGAGAATATTTGGAGCACCATACGTGTAAACGTGTATCTGAGAGGGGACGGATTGTCGTGCGGTAAAGCGCTCGACTGTCGACCTGAAGGTACCTGGTTAGATCTTCGGTGAGGACAAGGAAATTTTTCAGGTCTTGGCTCAAGTTCGCGATATCTCGCCCGTGGTGCCTCCATGACCATTGCACTATCGGCTATGGTGGGGAAGAAAGAAGGGCACCATAAAAACCGGTCCCATTAGTGGTTTATTGGGTCTAAGAGATTTCATTTCATCCTTACAAGGACTTCACACACGTGTATATGAGAGATTTATATCACGTATTTATCTTCGGCAGCTCGTTTTACAGAAAGAAATAAAGTAACCTATACAGTCCAATTATGTAAAATTCTAGTCGAAACTTAATTCTATTCTTTTACATGCGAAAAAAAAGTTGCCAACGAAAGTCAAAATCTGATCTATAAAATTGTTTCAACTAAAATGTAATAAAATATATTTTGCATTAATTTGATAGTTTCAGTGTCGACCCTTCAGTGAGGCACAGTGTATGGGCGTTGACTATTGGAGGCTACTTTACATGGGTTTCCATTTTTGGGGTCAATCAGGCTCAAGTCCAAAGGGCAGTAACGTGTCCATCTTTGAAGAAGGCCCAGATGTAAGTGTTTACTTATGGTACATTAAATTATTGTTCAATAAATAATTGTTCATAAAGTTATGGTGCCATGAATCACAGAAGATAAACAAAAAGCTCATTGCTATTTCAAAAGTTCTCTAATAGTATTTTTTAATAAATGCCGCCATTTGTGTTATTTTACCTTTTAATAGTGTAGCACCTAAATATTGACACACAATAGCACCATAACACAAATATGGCGGCTTTCAGAAATATCAATTTTAATTGACGATGCACATTCTGTATCATTCAGGGTTGTTGGTATCGAAGTATCGGTATCGGCCAATACAGTATCGGCGATACTTTTTCAGTATTGGTTGCTGTATTGCCGATCCTTTTTGTATCAAGTATTGATTTGTTTATCGCCGATACATTTTAAACGAAAAATTTTCGATACTCGATACCAATACTTTTCTGTTGCCACTATTAGCTAATTGCAGAATAACAATATCGATTTTAATAGATTGTTTTAAAAGTAATCTTCATAAATTCAATCACTGCTTGTAATGATAACCATCAACCCTACCACTATTAATACCACCCACCTTCCCAACAAAAAAACTTGGATCACAAGGCTGAAGTTGAACAAACCTTATTGCGTGCCTGCAGTGCACTTAGTGCAGTTCCAACTCAACTTACTTTGCAGGGTGTTGCAGCTTCTATACAGTCAGCAGTACAGTTTTATCGCACGGCGGCAGAACCGGCTTAATAGTAACAGTTCTGCTGACGTAGACAGATATCTTGAAGATAACTCACCAGAAATGCTGTCATTAGCACCCTACCCAACCTACCCAAGCATTAAGAAACTTTATTGCTGAGTTGATAGGCTAGTGAAGGGATTGTGTGGTTAGCATAACGCCAAGCCGCCTTTACTTCCCCAGCTTAAAGTCGGGTACTATTTAAAACTGGGTGAACTTGTGGAAAAATTTCCATTGTTATCACCGAGGATCGAACTCATGACTCTGAAGTCGAGAGTCGAGTATCTACACCACTTGGCCATTCGTCAAGTACTAAAGTGTTTAGCTTTAAATTTGTGCTTTGACATTGTATTTTATTGTTTTCACTTTTTTTTTTTACAGATGACACATGTACATTACAGATGACACACGTACATTACTTGAAAAACTTGCACTCATTATATTTTAAATAAAAATAGTTTGTTGTTCTCAAAAGTATCGGTATTGTATCGGTATCGATTTTGGCAATACATTTTTACTTGAGTATTTGTATTGGTATTGGCGATACTATTTTCATGAAGTATTGGTATCGGTATTGACGATACAATTTAAGAGTATTGTTAACAACCCTGGTATCATTTATATTCTGTGACATGAAGTACTGTTCATTGGATTATGATACATTAATGTTTAGTACAATAAATAATGGTACAATAAATGTTGGTTTATTGAACTATGGTACATTGGATTATGATACATTAAATTATGGTTCAATGAATTATAGAAAATTGCAATATGGTATATTGATAGGTTTATTGTTTTTTTTTTTTTTTTGTTTTTTTTTATTCAATTAATAGCAATCTCTTTTATATGAGATTAACTTCTTTTAACTTAAGCTTCAAAATCAGATCAAATTCTGAATTTTTTTTTAAAGATGCATATTTGTTATATTTTCTATGTCAGAGCCATCTGGTTAAACTTCCCTGGACTTTGTATTATCCTCTATCTTTGTTGCTTTATTGGCATCTACATGTCAACATTTTATGAAAACTGTGATCCAGTCAAACCAGGTTTTGTAACAGATACTAATCAGGTTAGCGAAGTTTGGTTTTGGACTAGCACAATATCTGGGATACGCCAGAATCATAAAAAAATGCAATAAAAACACTTTAATTGTTAGGTCTTTTTTTTTTAATGTTTTTAATTCAATTTGAACTTTCTTGACTAGCCAATAGTTGTGCTCTGTTTTCAGATCATCCCCATGTATGTGATGGATGTCCTTGGAGATGTTATCGGTCTACCAGGTCTATTTATAGCTGGTTTATTTAGTGGTGCTCTCAGGTAATTATATTACCCACTGGTCTATTTATAGCTGGTTTATTTAGTGACTAGTAGTGCTTTCAGGTAATTATATTACTCCCTGGTTTATTGATAGTTGGTTTATTTAGTGGTTCTCTCAGGGAAAAACTTAAAATGAAAACACAGACTGGAGCTTAACTGACATTAGACAATAATTGTGTTTGGCAAAGGTCAAATTTGTAAACGGTACAATACCATAGAAATGTTTTATTTCATTAAATGATTTGCTATGTGTGCTTGTGAAAAAAGCACACAGTAGTTTTTTTTTTCTTTTACATTTTCTCTCGGACATTTGTAATGATTGTGTCAATCAAGAGATTTCGCGCTACAAAACTTACTTTATATGGCTAGCTCACTTTTCAGTGGACTTGTATTTAAGTATATGTACCCAATTTAGAATTTTTCAGTTGGAGGCTTCATGCTAAACCCTAATCCCATAATCCTCACGTGTTTAATATAGTATGCAATGTAAGATTAATATTGTATGCAATGTGAGATTAATATGGTATGCAATGTGAGATTAATATGGTATGCAATGTGAGATTAATATGGTATGCAATGTGAGATTAATATGGTATGAAATGCGAGATTAATATGGTATGCAATGTGAGATTAATATGGTATGCAATGTGAGATTAATATGGTATGCAATGTGAGATTAATATAGTATGCAATGTGAGATTAATATAGTATGCAATGTGAGATTAATATGATATGCAATGTGAGCGACTCCCTACATCCTACACTCAGACGTACACGTCAGCTCCCACTTCTTACATGTAATAATAGAAAAAGAGTATCTTTATCAAGCATATGAATTTAGTGTGTAGGTCTGTCTAGCAATTCAAGATGGTTTACTTGTATGGCAACATGAGACAAGCCCATCCCCTCCACAACCCCACATGGTTTATCTAATATGTACACCAGTTTCAAATTAACTTGATGTTCAATTGTATGTCCACTTGTATGTTCATTTGTATGTTCACAGCACAATCTCATCGGGTCTCAACTCCATATCTGCCTGTGTACTAGAGGACCTTGTTAGAACATATTTCAGCAAAAACCTCAGAGAGTCCCGGGCAAGAATACTGTCTCAAGTATTTGGTTGGTATCTGCACTAACAGTGATTCTCTTTAGCTCTTACTTAGTTGATAGAACAATTATTTTAAAAAGTTTTAGTTTAGGCTTAAGAATCGAAGATTTAGATCCACTGATTTGATTTTTTATTTGCCTATTAGGGCTCAGAATGTCAACATAAATATAATGTAAAACTATACTGCAACAAACGGCTGAGTGTAATAAACACTTGAACTAGTTTACACTGTGTGCTTTTTTTTTAGCTGTGTTATATTACAACTTACACGAGTGTTTATCCTTAACTTTAACACACAATTTGATTTTGGTTTTTTTTCTACCTGGGATGGTTTGTGCTGAATGTCTATAATCCTATAACAGTGTATAATAAAAGCAGTCTAACTCGTTGGGTTGGTTCGATTAGGCTTCTATCCACGTTGTCAAAAAACTGTTAACTAAATACACTGCACTGGTGGGAATAAGAGCCTGCCATGCGTGGTTCAGGCTGGTGGGAATATGGGCCTAGCGTGCGTGGTTCAGGTAAAGGGTTCGAATACCGAGGCAGTTGTGGCTTAACTGGAGGGAACAGTTCACGTTGCCCAGATGTCAGTTTTTAACAGTAATGTGAGGATAGAATCTTCTAAAGCAAGCCCCCCCCCTTTAAAGAGCGGTGCCTTGGATCCAGTGCCGGCTTAATCCCATGAAATGCCCTTTGCAATGAATAAACGAGGATATATATGACTCAAAACTCAACATTTTGTGACCAGATAAATAATTTATAGCTAAGCAAATCACATTGTCTACCTCTGTAAATTAAAGGCAACATGAAAAGTATGTTTTTTCAAATTATTTTACAAAGTTCGCCATGCTTGGAAACTATTAAATTTTCTGCCTCACTAAAAAATATGGCGCACAAAGAGCCGTAACTCTGTATTGTGGCGCTCTGAGGAAATTACATTTACTTGGCCTCCTCCCCAATCTTAAAGGTGCAATATAATTTAACGGCGCTCTTTCGGCGCCACTTCATAGTTCGGCTCCCTGTGTGACCCCACAACCCGCAGTACCCTCCCTGTGTGACCCCACAACCCGCAGTACCCTCCCTGTGTGACCCCACAACCCGCAGTACCCTCCCTGCGCTACTGGGCGCACATATACAAGTCTCTGACATGTGTCTCTGGCAATTAAATAAAAGGCCTACTTCTTGAATGTTATTTCGTGGGTTCTTTCTTGAATGTCATATCGTGGGTTCTTTCTAGAATGTCATTTAGTGGGTTCTTTCTTGAATGTCATTTAGTGGGTTCTTTCTGTTACGTGCGCTAATTGGAAGCATTTCCATTACATTTTTATTCATTTTTTAACATTCATTTTCTTAGTTGTTATATATAAATCTGCACATGCTTTTAAGTTTTTATCTTTTATCTTGTAAAACATCTGCACAATTTCTTTCTTTTTTTTAGTTATTGAATTTTAAGTGCAGTATTGTTTGCTTGTCTTCTAGCGTCTTTTTCTGTGACGGATCTGTGGCAGTGTGACAATTCTAGAATTGATTTTAAAACTGCTGCTATTTCTGTGGCAGTGTGACACTTCTAGAATTGAAAGATTTTAAAACTGCTGCTATTTCTGTGGCAGTGTGACACTTCTAAAATTGAAAGATTTTAAAACTGCTGCTATTTCTGTGGCAGTGTGACACTTCTAAAATTGAAAGATTTTAAAACTGCTGCTATTTCTGTGGCAGTGTGACACTTCTAAAATTGAAAGATTTTAAAACTGCTGCTATTTCTGTGGCAGTGTGACACTTCTAAAATTGAAAGATTTTAAAACTGCTGCTATTTCTGTGGCAGTGTGACACTTCTAAAATTGAAAGATTTTAAAACTGCTGCTATTTCTGTGGCAGTGTGACACTTCTAGAATTGAATCATTTTAAAACTGCTGCTATTTCTGTGGCAGTGTGACACTTCTAGAATTGAAAGATTTTAAAACTGCTGCTATTGACAGAGACTCCCATTGAGATATTTTAAATTATTTTCATTTTTAAGACAACCATAAACAATTTCCCAAAGGCTGTGTTAGAAGGTTATAAACAGGCTGTATAATAAATGTGCTGTAGAGAAGAAATGAACAGCCAATGACAGCCGTCAACTGCACCTCGGCCAAACAGAATAAGGGAATGAGCTGCACATGACACATATTTATCTTCTTTTTTTGTTCTCGTAGCAAACATATAAGACTGCCCCCTAAAATAAAGTTCCCTAAGGGGTCATCGGGGCAGGTGAATCTGTTTCAGTAACCTCGGCATATTGAAAGGACTGTGTGATTAGCACAACGCCCAGCCGCCTTGACTTCCCCATTTAAAGCTGGGAGGACTTGGGCACTTAACCAGGACCTGAAAAAATTTCAAGGTTCGAACCCAGGACTTTCCTGCTGACAGTCGAGCGCTCTACACCCCAAGACCAGACGTTCCCTAAAACAGACTCCCAACATGTTGACAAATCTAGTATAAAATCTTTACTAGTTCGTCGATTGTTCTCACCGGTGTGACTAAAGGCTAATTTAAGAACGGGATATGTCAGAGAAGGGCTTCAGTGAGCTGTGTATGTTTGAAACTAAACACAAAACGTCTTATGAACAAAATAGTTGACCCCTCCTCCTCCAAGCCGTACCCGAAATGACGCCCCGATTATATCCCACCAACATACACTTACTGAAATGTTGATGTGGTATCTACATCGTACTATAAGTTGTTTATGTTTATCTTTCAGCCTTAGTATTTGGTGTCATTTGTTTGGGTCTGACATTCGTAGCCGCTGAACTAGGAAGCATTCTTCAGGTAAACAACTCCATATCATCATAAAAAAACAGAAGTTGGCTCATTAATGTTCGTTTCATGCTATTTAATTCTACATGACTGCTTTACTGTTAATCAAAATTTGTATCACTTTGTTTTTAGTATTTATGTTTATATTGCAGGCATCAATCACATTTTCATCACGTTTTCATTTTTTTGTTAGGTAGATTAACATTTGATGCAACTGCAACGTTTTATAATCTAATTCAATTAACGATATATACTACAGAGCATGTTAAATTTATATTATGTTTAAACATATCATTCGTTTGTAATGAATTTAGATAACATGCAAACTTTCTACTGTATAATTAATGTAAAGTGAAGTTCTCTTAGCCCTAAAGGGAGCCATCGGGGGCAGATGAAATGTAGAATTCATATGTTTCTGCATATGAAGGGATTGTATGGTTAGTATAACGCCTTTATCCCCCCCCACCCCCCCCCACTAAAGTCAAGTACTATTTTAAAGCTGGGGGAATTTGAGGGACATTTTACATTCACAAGGAGCTGGGATAATTCCTATCTCGCCTAGGATAGAACCCAAAACTCTCAGCTCACACTGCCATTCTCCCACTAATATTACTGTAGTGAATGTAAAATTTATTTCTCCAGGCTGCATTGTCTCTCTTTGGAATGATTGGTGGACCTTTACTTGGACTTTTCTCACTGGGAATGTTCTTTCCATGGGCCAATCATTGGGTAAGTAAGAGACACACATCTAGTTTCAGTGAATAATAGATGCACATTTAGTATCAGAGACTATGAGCCACACATCTAGTTTCAGTGAATAATAGATGCACATTTAGTATCAGAGACTATGAGACACACATCTGCTCTCTTTGACTAATAGATACACATCTAGTCTCAGTGACTGAGATACACATCTAGTCAGGGCCGCTTTATCAATTAGGCACACTAGGAACTGTGCATAGGGCCTACGGACTTTTCAAAGGACTATGAAAGCCAGATCATAATATGAAAACAAGTTCAGAATGCGAGTAGAATTCAATAATGTTTGTAGTAAAGTAAATATATATGACCGTGTAAGATGAGCACCTGAGCAAGTCTAGCTGCAGTGCTGTAGATCTGTAAATTACAGTATGTTAACTTTTCGGCTCTTTGTCATAGCAAAGTCACATATGACGTCCTCAAATGACATTTCCCTCATCAAATCCTTTTCAATTGAAAGTAATGCCAGGGAGGATAGTCGTGTTTGTCCCATCGTTGACCGAAGATACGTTTTTATCAATTTGAGTTTAGAAAAGGGATGTTCCTCTTCAGCACTTGATCCAAAAAATAAAGGATAGATTCTGAAAGCAATATTTACATTTGAAAAACTTGTCACTAACATATTCTGTCTTTGCGCTGTAAGCATTTCAGCCACAGTTTTCTTGTCAGCAAACATCCGTGAAAACAAAATAAATTCATTAGTAAATGCCTCTTCCAGATCTGATGGGTACATCTCAATTAGTGACTTGGATTTCGAAACTGTTTGATCAGTTTACAGAGATCTGTCCAGAAGAAAGTTGAACCTTTCATGTAGTGTTGTGTAGGCTGCTCGCCGTTGTCCCATCTCAGTAATAAGTCTATCTATGACAACATAAAAAGACTGAGTACGGAAATTTTCACTAGGACATACCTAAAACAGGATCATTATCATCCACAACTTCAACATTAAATCGGTTTCGCTGTCGTTTGCGTCTTAATAGCAGGGCTGGGGAGCCGGTGTCGGTGTCGGTGGTGTCGGTAGTTTTTGCCGGTGTCGGTGTCGGTATTTATACTTTTCCCGGTGTTGGCGTCGGTGTCGGCAGTTGTATTTTCTCCGGAGTCGGTGTCGGCATTTGTACTTGTCCGGAGTCGGTTCTGTGTCGGCGCAACCCCCCCCCCCCAAAAAAAAAAATACTGGAATTTTAATTAAATAATCCAAAACAACGTCAGATAATTCTTAGCCAATCTTGGTAAATCTGTTTATCAACAAATGTATTATTTTCCAAAGCAAGATTATCTACATTACAACAACTTGTCAACATTAACAGACTTGTGACTGAAAGCAGATTTGAAGGCTACTGGCTATGTTCACTCTGTTATTCACTCAATCATTGTTAATCATGAGAAATTTTTAGTTTGCATCTGTCTGTCAATATCCATGTTGGAGAAAGATTACACACAAACCTATTCAAGTCTTTTAGAACTTCAAAGAATGATCACACTCTCCACAGCTTAATTTCTCTCAGCCAGAATGAAACATTACCAACCTACGTCACAATGCCACTACATTAAAGTCCAGTCCGTAGCTGGAGCTGTTGAGGCCCCCCCCACCTATTACAATACAAACATTTTCAATATATATTTCAGGTTTAATTCAGGTGTAAAATAACGATTCCTTCCTCTATTAACTGTTAAGTATGTAGTGTCTTCATACGTCTCTCTCTTTTCTAAAAATAATAGGTCTGGAACAACCATCTTTTATCATTGTCTGTAGCCCTTGCCGTGATTTTATTTCAGCATTCTGCATTCTCTGAGTGGCCACTTTTAGACTTCCAAGCATCATTGCTCTAGTGTTGTTAGATATGTCTGTACTTTGCAGTGACTTGCTGACTTAGGCAATCGTTTATAATAATCATGACCAATATTTGAGCATAAGCCTACACATAAATGAGAACTTATTAAAAGTAGCGAATTGGCCGCTTCAGGTTTACTATAAAAATAACATCCCCCATACTGTGGCATATCTTGAAGTAAAAAATTGTTTTTTGTTACGTCAATGTATTCACTGCAGCTACTATTGATGTCCATATCTATTATTTTTCGTGACCTTTCAATGTTACATGTACAACTGGGTTGTAGAGCCAAGAAGATTAAATATACAATTAGACGTGCATCATTATATATATATATATATATATATATATATATATATATATATATATATATATATATATATATATTAGGGTGGGTCAAAATTTTTTTTTTATTGAAACATTATCAAAAAGTTGTTACATCATGGTAGTACATGGAATATGTACAAATATTTGAAAACTACATAGTTTTACTACTCCAAACTTTTGTTCGAAATTTTAACTATATTTACTGTGAGTTTTTTGTGACTGAACATGTTAAATTTGTGACCTAGGTTATTCAAAAAAGAAATGATATGTATATAAAATTGATCTAAAAATTTTTGTTCTGCAATATAATCAATTCCTAGTTATTATTGACATGTTTTAGTATCTAAAACTGTAAAAAAAAAAAAATGTTTTAGACATAGTGCATTTTTTTTGCCCCGTACCCCCTTGAATTAAAAGTTGGGAGTGGAAGACATTATCTGATTTTTACAAATTTTTCATTTTTACAATCAGTAGGACCATGGGCAACTTTTTGAATATGTTTCAAATTCCCAACTTCAAAATTATATATATAGTATGAGATATATACAGGGAGAAAAAATACATAATTATCTCCCTTCCCCCCCGGTGTCGGTGTCGGCGGACGATAGAAAACCGACACCGGTGTCGGTGTCGGCTGTTGATGGAATGCCGACACCGTTGTCGGCAAATATTTTGGCCGACACCCCACCCCTGCTTAATAGTCCGTTTGTGAGAGCTGTTTTGCTATACCTTCGTACATTTGTATCATGAAAGATAAGAACAAGACTGTCATTCCAGGCTCCTGTAGAGCATTGTTGACAATATCAATTTTTTGGAGCAAGTCTTTCTAAAAAACACATATTAACGCTGTCTTGAAATGGCCCAATTTCTTTATGAGTGATTTGGCTTCATGCACAGATGCTGGTGGTTGACGTTCGCTTGTAGCAACGTCGGACAATGCTTGTCGAATTTCCTTATACTTGGCATAAAAAGCTCTAGTATCGTCACTTCGTGCTGACCACTTTGTTACTGATTGCCCTTGCAATATAAAGGTTTTTTCTTTCAGGCTCTCTGTCAATTTTAATTATCGCTGCGGTGAAAGCGAAAAAACCGTGTAGACTAAACAATTGCAACATAGTTGACTGCAGCTGAACAACTCTCCACAACAGAAGAGCCTACGAAATTTAAGCTGTGGGCAGCGCATGGCACCCACTCCGCTAATTTATTAATCTCTCTTAATCTAGCTTGCACTCCCGAATAAATCCCACTCATTTTACTCGCATTGTCATAGGACTGCGATCTGCTATTGCCGATATCTATACCATGAAGTTTGAGAGTACTCACCAACAGATCGAAAAGGTATTTACCATCGTATTGTTCAATTGGAATGAACTGAAGAAAACGCTCTACAACAGTTCCACTTTTGAGAACATAGCGAACAACAACTGTCAGCTGATCCACATGATGTCAGGAGTGGAATCGATACTGATTCCATAATATTTAGCACCATTCTTAATACCACTTTTTCTTTCTCCTCCTTTTTCTTCCGCCTCTCAAATCCACTCTCGTGTTTCCTCTTGTATCCATCAGACATGGTTATTTAAAAGTACTTTAATTACTTTTAAAATTTTTTTTCAGAAAAAAGCACACGATTAACGATAAACAACTAATGTAAAGCGCATGACGTAACACCGGAATACTACGTCATCACTGCATAGAGTCTGAATAGAATAATTAACAATGCGCAAAGTTTATTTAGATTTCAAATTGCAAAATGAAGTCGGGAGGGCCTACGACTTTGATGAAAGTGCCTAGGGCCTAAGATAACCTTAACACGGGCCTGGTGCCAACAACGTCATTCGCATAGATATTATATGTATGATATGTTTGAGAATTTAAACATAAAATACGCAGAAATCAAAACGCGCAAGTAAAAGTACTGGCGAAACTTATGATTTTCCAATCAATGAAATAAATTGATGGTGTCTCAAATATGAATATTGCGTATTTTATATAAATTTTAATATACAGTGTACTAGAAGGCTACATTACAATTTTGAAAAATGAACGATTTAAATTCTAAAATGTGTACAATATAGTATAAGATGTGAAACTTCTCAACCGATTATTGCTAACTTAACATTCTGATACGTTCTAGCGAAACATGGCCGGTCTTACGAATTACGAGGCCCAATTTAACGGATGCTTGCGAGGCCCTTCTTTTAATTTTTTTTACAATAACAACTATTACTATTTATCAGATCATGTAAATTGCTGGACCCCTACCAGGCCCGGGGCATTCTTGAAAAATATTTAAAACGAAGTAGAGGAGGGCCTACGACTTTGAAAGTGTCTAGGGCCTTAAAACCAGGCTTGTCCATGGGAATGGGATTCCCGCGGGAACCCCATGGTATAGCACACGTTTGTATTTTCCATGTCCCATGGGACTCGGCATGGGACAGAGTAGCTTTTAATCACCATGTTTCAACAACTGAGGCAACCGACTTCACAACCGTTAAATTACTGGGAAAATGAACATAGATTTCCACTGCTAAAATCAAGTGCGAAAATTGTTTTGGCCATACCAGTGTCATCAGCAGCAGTGGAGCGCTTGTTTAGTGTAGCATGTTACCAACTCTCGTTATGATCTCTGTGTATATCAGATTTGCACGTTAGATGAAAATTGTGGAAAAGCTTCAGGATTAACTGAATTGGTTGAGACATTCGATTAGCAGGAAATCGATTATGTGCTGAATGACCAGAGTGACTCAGAAACAGAATAAGAGTGTCAGAAAGACACTAAATTATCGTATTACGGTATTTCGTATTAAGATTAAACTTTTTTATAAAATTGTATTGAATATTCACAATATCAAATTTATCAAATTCTGTCGTTGTACATGTTTTTGTATGTAACCCAATCCAGTAGACACTAAACGTAAACTTTCAGAAATTTCTTATTTTTATTTCAATTGCATTCCATTAATATTACCATGGGAATCTCATGGGACGGGACAGACATAAATTACCATGGGATGGGATAGGATGGTACAGAAAAATCAGTCCCACGGACAAGCCTGCTTAAAACGGTCCTGCATCTAGTCTCAGTGACTAATTGACATACGTGCATGCTCTTTCTAAGGATGGGTTAAGAATTTATTTTTTAAAAATATACACCACATTTGAGGAGACAATTTTGAATCTTTTCATTCGTTTTCATTTCTGCATCAGTCGCTAGCATTTATATCACAATAAAACGGGCTATTTTTTAACGAACTTCCCGTGGCGCTCCTTTAATTTTAACGCAATTTTTCAAGACGCGATTTCGGAAGGCAGACAACGCAAATGCAAGATAGAAAACACTGGAGTTGTCGGGTAAAAACTACAAAAATTGATTTGTTTTTAGCCGTAAAAAATCAACACTCCCGTGTAGGAAATGGGACAATGTTATGGGACAAATGAAATTTATTTTACCAAAAGGCTGTACATATATTTATTTTTAAATGTCTAATTTCATTCTGATGTACTGTAAAAAGAAACCGTTCATTGGATTATTTCAATTGACAGGGAGCCTTCGCAGGACTGTTTGGGAGCCTCGTTCTGATGTTCTGGATCGGAGTCGGAGCTGCTGTGGTCAAACCACCAATTGAAAAAGCTCTCCGTTTTACGAACAACTGTAATGTTAGTGCTTTCAGCATTCAGGCTTTGATCTCCATGAACACAACAACAGAGACAGTTGTGGACACTGAGTAAGACTATTTAATACATCAAGTGTTTTACCCTTCCTATTGTCTGATATGTACCGACTTTACACAGAACCATAACATTCTAAAGTCTGACATGCACTGACTTTACCTGAACCATAACATTCTAAAGTCTGACATGTACTGTCTTTACACAGAACCATAACATTCTAAAGTCTGATATGTACCGACTTTACACAGAACTATAACATTCTAAAGTCTGACATCTACTGTTTGTACACAGAACTATAACGTTATAAAGTCTGGCATGTACTCTCTGTACACAGAACTATAACGTTATAAAGTCTGGCATGTACTGTCTGTACACAGAACTATAACGTTATAAAGTCTGGCATGTACTGTCTGTACACAGAACTATAACGTTATAAAGTCTGGCATGTACTGTCTGTACACAGAACTATAACGTTATAAAGTCTGGCATGTACTGTCTGTACACAGAACTATAACACTCTAAAGTCTGACACTACTGTCTGTACACAGAACTATAACGTTATAAAGTCTGGCATGTACTCTCTGTACACAGAACTATAACGTTATAAAGTCTGGCATGTACTGTCTGTACACAGAACTATAACGTTATAAAGTCTGGCATGTACTGTCTGTACACAGAACTATAACGTTATAAAGTCTGGCATGTACTGTCTGTACACAGAACTATAACGTTATAAAGTCTGGCATGTACTGTCTGTACACAGAACTATAACACTCTAAAGTCTGACACTACTGTCTGTACACAGAACTATAACGTTATAAAGTCTGGCATGTACTGTCTGTACACAGCTCCCTTGACCTGATTTTCAGTTGTAGATGGTTTAAAAAATGACCTTGTGCAACTGAGTTAAAAATCTGCAATGACGTAGTTGGGAAAAAACTCATTCTAATTTCCAATTACATAAATTGTGAGTTCAAACATTTTTGAATCACTAGAAAAAGGGCATAAAAAAAAAGACATGTGAAAAATACTTAGTTGACATTATGAAATGAACTGATTAACACAAAATTACCTAAACTAGGATTAGATGTTTTTTCTGTAATTTTTGAAAAGTATTATGTCTTGTTAAAGACAAACCATAACTACATCATTTGAGAACTGAAGATTGATTATTTTTAGAGCATTTTCGAAAAAAAATGCTCTATTGTCCCCGTTTTGTCTTTCTGTCTGTCTGTCTGTCTGTCCGTCATCACCCTAGATCTCAACAACCATAAGTCCTAGACCCATGATGTATATATCATTTTGTAGGTCTTGGCCTGCCAAGAAATGACTTTTGTCCGTTTCGCCATCTGACCTCTGAGGGCCGTAAAATGGGGCTTGTAAAGTACCGTTTTTTACTATATAAGCTATATTAACAATGGAGCGCCCTAGATCTCAGCAACCATAAGTCCTAGACCCATGATGTATATATCATTTTTTAGGTCTTGGCCTGCCAAGTGTACATCAAAAGTTCATTTCGCGATAGGACCTCTGAGGGCCAAAAAAGGGGGCGTATTAAGTACCGTTTTTTACTATATAAGCTATATTAATAAAGGAGCGCCCTATATCTCAGCAACCAAAAGTCCTAGACCCATGATGTATATATCATTTTGTAGGTCTTGGTCTGCCAAGTGTACATCAAAAGTCCATTTCGCGATCTGACCTCTGAGGGCCAAAATATAAGAGTTTTTTTATGTACCGTTTTTGCTTATATTTTAAATATAAATAATAAAAGCTAATCAAAGGGGCGTAATCATTATTTATTTTTGTAACAGTTATTCAACATGATTACTTCCCTCTCTTTTTATCAAAATAAATAATATTATCTATAGCTGTAACCCGGAAAAAATAATACGGATTTCGTCCGGCGTGACCGTACACGAAAATGCTCTAAAATGTCCTTTGTCCGAAACGGAAAAGACTTAAATTGCTTGTTTAAAAGTGTAATTTATTTGTTGAGATAAAATGGATATAACTGATGTATGTTGTTTGTTTTATTCTGGGCACAGTGTACCAGCCTATGGTCTGTACACACTGTCATACATGTGGTACAGTCTGACAGCCATCTTAGCCTGTATCGTGATTGGATTAATTGTCAGTTTCATCACAGGTAGGCGGGTTTGTTTACTCTATTATTATGTTTGTTATAAAATAGATGACAAAGTCAGAGGCATCGTTTGTTTGTTTAATGGTGTGGGTATTTTGTTGCTTCATCGTAAGCAAAAAGGCTTCGTGTTTTGTATAAAGGCAGTCGGCCACGCGCAGTAGTCAATCTGTTTGCAATAAATTGAACATGCTTTAATGATTTTTCGCCACTCAACGAAATCGTAAGTTAATGTTAAATTTTTCATACGATACTGTTCACATCGTTACTTCAAGCTTTGGTCGGTTGCACTCAGCCAATGTGGACATTGGTCAATGTCAGACATAGACCGGTCAGTAAACATTGGCCGTAATATATACATCAATTAAATATTTCGATCATTGAATTCCAATTTCAAAAAAAAAATTGATAGATCACCGTCTTTGAACTATCATAAACTGATTAAGTATATTCGTGTTCATGTACACACAAGTATTTACAAAATGATTTCTTATGAGCTAAATGACTTAACAGACTGGTGTAGATTTTTATCTTTGCTTACAGGGGCGTCCAAACCACAAGATCAGGACCCTCGACTATTCTGTCCATTGTTTGATGTGATTTATCCATTCTCTTTCTTACCGGAATGTATAAGAAAACCTTTGAGATTTGGTGTTCCGTATGAAGATGTAAGTTTATTGATGTCTTTGATGAACTGTCTTGGAAATGTATAATTATCATTAGTCCATTGATCTCAATAGTTTATTGATATCTTTAGTTGACTTACCACTGGTCCGTTGATCTCAATAGTTTATTGATATCTTTAGTTGTCTTACCACTAGTCCATTGATCTCAATAGTTTATTGATATCTTTAGTTGTCTTACCACTAGTCCATTGATCTCAATAGTTTATTGATATCTTTAGTTGACTTACCACTGGTCCGTTGATCTCAATAGTTTATTGATATCTTTAGTCGACTTACCACTGGTCCATTGATCTCAATAGTTTATTGATATCTCTTTAGTTGACTTACTACCTGGGAAACTTGTTTAGTTCTTATCACTGAAGTGACAAAATAGCCTGACATTTTTTTTTAAAAGGAGACATTTTCTTAATGCATCTTATCTCAAATTATCTCAACAGTTACATGAAAAAGAGGAAAATGGATCAATTAAAAATGGACAAGTACTGACTAAGAAAGAAAAACCCCTGCCCTCTGACGTGCATTTGAATGTTGATGTTACCAGCTCCAGCAACGAGAAGTTGGACGCACCCAATGGTAAACTGGATGGACCAATGTGTTACACAAATATAGTCGCAACCAATGGTAGTATAGAGAAATTTGACACCCCCCTCTGAATGTAAATATTATTAATAAGCGATTTCAGGTACAGGGACACAATCCAATAAATGCATTGATGTACACAACTGCTATAAGTCCCTTGATTAATATTTATTCCTGGTTTCTTTTTTTAAAAAAAACAATGTGTTTTTTTTTTCGTTGTTGTTAATATGTTCTTTTGTTATTTTATCTCAAATGTTGATATTATTGATATAATTTTGTTTTCATTATTCTAGGTCAGGGGTCGGCAACCTGCGGCTCGCGTGCCGCATGCGGCTCTCTCGATGTCACGCTGCGGCTCTTTCGATGACGAATTGCGGCCGAATCAAATACCATAATATTGAAACAACAATTTTAGTGGCTCTTTAAAAATTGAGAAAATTGTAAATTATAACTTTTGGCTCTTCGTCTTAAAAGGTTGCCGACCCCTGTTCTAAGTGTCTATTTATATAGTTGTAATATAGTTAGTACTTTGGATTTACAACGTGAAATCACAAAGACATCTATGAAATGTGCAGATTAAATGTATAAGACTTTCCTCTTCACATAAAAATGTAACTGCCCATGAATGTAATATTAAATACCTACAGAGCAGTATAGAAATAATCCTTCAAATCATGGGTGTTATGTTGGCAGGGACACTGTAAGTACCCTTGGAAAATGTTACGTAAATACCACTTAGTCCAACTACTAACTGCAGTAACTTAGTCCAGCAACTAAATGCAGTAACTTAGTCCAGCCACGAAGTACCTATACATTTTTTTTACATTTCATTAGATATATTTTTCAGTGACTATCTATGTCACTGATAGTGCAATTTTGTAAAGTTTTCGGAAACTTTGTGTCGAGAGAGACCTTAAAATTAAGTCTCTATATTAAAGTACCTTTGATAGTAAAGTTTACTTGGAAAGGGGAGGGGTGTCTTTGGATGCCAAATTACGTATCTATGACTTAAATATTTTCATTGGACCATCTTATCCGTCAGAAAAAAGTTCTTTACCACATATCTCAGTAAATAAAAAAAAAATACTAAGCTTGCAAACATTAAGACTGTACCACTGACTGATCCATAATTTCACGACTTTTTTCTAAGCAGTTAAATTACAATAATATTTTGAATTGTTCATGTTGTACCCCGTGGTGTCTCTAATGACATTGCAGTCTCGCTTTGAACAATGATGCTTTATGAAACTGACCCTTTGGTGGTTTGGTTTTGACTTAGAACGAAGAGACAAAATCGCATTCTTAAAGGAATCTCTGAGAAGTATTTATTTTGAAAACAGTTTGATGTAGAGCACTCCATAAAGCTTGTCAGTTCTATATAACAGTAATCAAGTCGAAAGGTAAAGAAGAATCAAATAGGATAGGAATATAAAGGAGAATATAATAGAATCGGAATGGATATAGAAAGAGAAATGTTACCATCCTCCCGTCACAATATTAAAAACGGTATCAAGGTATCAAAAGTCTAATCGCTGTTTAATTACTGTAGTTTGAATAATTTGAATACACTTCATTGAATTCGATTCAGCAAAATAAAAACAAACTTTAACAAAAGAGGTAGTTAGAAATCACTTTTTATCTTATAATCATGTTTGTTTGTTTTTAATTCCATTCCAACTATAAATAAGGAGCACATACTATTTATAAATAACTTATTTTGAGGTTAAACACGACTAGCAGACGCCAGTTACTCAAAAGAGCCCAATAAACAGCATCCCAGCATCACCAGGAAAATGTCTCGGCCTGCGTCGTTTACTTTCAAAGTCAGAAAGTATTAAAAAATGACCCACTATATACTTTCTGTACTTTTACCTGCTCGGTACAACTGACTGATTAACACAACCGAAGATTTAGTTACAATCATAACATACTGTATAGAATGTACGTACATAGAATCCCACATATAATATTACTTTGTTGTGCCTTTCAAACAGCTCAACCTTCACCAAAAAAATCTGGCCACTGAAGATCGGTGGTTCTCAGATTACTACTCTTCCCGACCCACTATACAAAATCTGTTTTTTACGTCACCGATTCGTCATAAATAAAATGTTTATGTTGAAACATTTTGTTAAAAATTGTCACAAAAAAAATCTTAAATTGATCTGTTTGACTGATAAATTCATGACCAAATCAAAAAAAGCAACAAATAAATAAAATATCAAAATGTCTTCCTGAATGCCTTACATGTTTTAACTGCCATTTTTAACCCTATTCATAAATTAACTTGTTTGATTGTTGTTTAAAAAACCGCAAATACATCATATTTTATTTAAATCATGTGCCTGAATTGGAAGATTCGGATCTCTCAATTTTGGATGATCTGAAACTTTCTATTTCTTTACCTCCTACCATTAGTATATATAATTTAATAAATGACCAATGAACAGAAATATTCTTTTATATCATTGTATTGGACAGCATGTATTTTTTTTTCAATATGTAAAATTAGTTTTAAAAACCATTCTACACATATATGTAGATAAATATTTGGTTATCATTTGTTTCCCAAACATTTTTACTTTAAAAAAAAACATAAAAGAAACAAACTATCTCCAATATTGTCTTTGACAGATGTGTGTAATATATTAGTTGGCATTTATAAAATATACATTATAGCTGGTACATTCATTCTTTGTTATGTATTATATTTGATACGTTTTAATTATATATAATAATAAACAATAAACAGAGATGATTTATGACTAATGACAAATTTTGTTTTGTTGTTTGTAACTACACTGGAAAGAAAAAAAATGATTTTTTTTCGCTTTAATGTCTTTGTTTTTTGTTTTTTGTTTTTTTAATAATAGTGCCAATGCTATATTAAATTTATCAGTTGTAATGTGTGTTCTATTAGAAATATAAATTACGTTCACATTTTCTATATAATAAAATTTGAATACACTGAAAAGAAAAACATGTGGAATTTAGATGTTAGTACTCTTATAATGGTACTTCTCTTTATTTCATTTCAAGAGCTTTTTAACTTTTAAAATAATATATGAACTTCTCATTCTTTAATATATTTTCTTTTTATGTATGAACATATTTGTAAAAGCGATTTGGTCTCTGCGTTAAATCGAAAGTAAAGAATTAATACAACAGTATTCCAGTTTAAAATACAATCATGAAAAAATCGGATCTGTTGGAAATCAAAAAATAACCTATCCTACCGATCAAACCTAGGGGGATATAACTCTATGCAAAAGTTTTGCAGGGCACAGCTAGTCTAATACATAATCCTCTAACGTAGTCGACCGACCGACCGACCGTGTGCATCCCGGCTAAAAATAATCTGGGGAATTCCAAAATGTTCGTCTCCCTCGACAACTACGTAACTACAAGCGGGGGAATGGATGAGAGGTGGAGTGTTTTATTTATGTGGGAAAGGGGAGTTAACTCACTTGCTCGGTTAAAATAGTCTGAGGAATTCCAAAACTGGAAATCTAAACACAACAAGGATTTCTTATGAAGAATTGTTTGTAAAGGAGTCCATTAAATATTATGAAGGAATTAAGGTTTTAAGAGTTTAATCATCGGGGATTGTTTATGTTAAGATTGTGTACCCATAGTGAGGATTATTTTCTTTGGATGAACTATTTACATATGAACTTTATTTGATGTACTATTAGGTGTCCCTATTCTCAAATGTATTTTAGCTACAATAATCTCTTCATGTCCTTGGGGGCACTGCAAGTATATAGACTGATTGTTAACGCGCTAAAATATATTTTTCACTATTTTCAACTTTAACTGTGTGCCTACTCGCCGGTCGGGTACCGGGCCTTTGTTTACTAGTATAATATAAAACAACTAATAGACTTCCAGGTTTACATGACGGGGAGGTTACAAAGAATTAAAAGTATCATCCTTATATTATTTAAGGAAAATACTATTCCTTTCATAGCAGTTTTATTTTTGTCTGTCTGTCTGTCTCAACAACCATAAGTCCTAGACCCATGATGTATATATCATTTTGTAGGTCTTGGCCTGCCAAGAAATGACTTTTTCCATTTCGCGATCTGACCTCTGAGGGCCGTAAAAGGGGGCTTAGTACCGTTTTTTACTATATAAGCTATATTAATAAAGGAGCGCCCATTCTCAGCAACTATAAGTCCTAGACCCATGATGTAAATATCATTTTGTAGGTCTTGGCCTGCCATGTGTACATCAAAAGTTCATTTCGCGACAGAACCTCTGAGGGCCGGGCTTCAGGGCTCCTAAGGGGCTTATATATTATATACACACCTTGTACGTTCAATAACCCATTCATTTAGTGCGAAATACTGCAGCACATAGTTTCACCAAGATTTATTAAGAAACTCATCAAATGAACTAGTAAGCTTGTGTTCTGAGTTTAATTGAAAGTATCAGAGCTATGCAACAATTGACGGAGTTTTCGGACGATTAAATGACTAGAATTTCGAATGTTTTCAATTATGAGTCCTATTGCAGTAACCACAAACCACTTGTAGTTAGATTTAAGAGAAAATAATTTTGTTTTCAAATATAAGAAAACGTCTTTTTAATTTCTTTTTTCAGATATATGCATTACACAATTGAATTTATAAACATTTACAAAATTTACAAATATTTACTGAAAGATAGCATACGTACTGATACATAATACGAAAATGCTCTAACACGTCCTGTGTCCAGAATGGAACAGGCTCAATTGCTTGTTTTTAAATCGTCTCAAAGTCACTAGATTAAGGGGGTACCTTATCAGGGCTTCTAAAAAAGTTACTATAGACTCAAACTAAACACAATTCATTCATATGATTAGGTATGATGTAATTAGAAGAATAATGACTTTAAAAATAAAATATTTCAAAGTGGTTTCTATGGCGACGGCCGCCATCTTGAAAATAACAACACTTAGAATATTGCGAAGATTTCTCAAACTACTAATTAAATCATATGTGTTCTTAAAGATTATAAGACACTTAAGAAAATAAGATATTTTTATTCAAATATCTTGAAAAATAAGCAAATTATGGATAATAGAAAAGTAGACATCTTTAAAGCATTTTAAAATGCTATTCGAAATCTGATCAAAGTTCCCATTGCAAGTAATCTCTCAAGATGGGTTCAGTGAGGAAGGGATGGGATGAGTAATACACTTGAGAAACACAAAGTAACCATTGGAAGTAATCTTTCAAGATGCGTTCAGTGAGGAGGGGATGGGATGAGTGATACATAGCCTAAAGTAAGATCTTCACCAAAATTTGTTCTTTTTTAAATTTTCACTATTTACCTCTTCATGATGTTTTGGCTATATCGACAGTATGTCTACCGTAGCACTGTCCTCGACTAGTAAATGATCACGTTTGTCTTGTATGTTATGTCAGACGATGTTTAAATACTAATTGGCAGACAAAATTGAATTACCTCTTGTGGAAACCTAGGGAGAGACTTTCAGTGGTATTCATGGGGCCCTAGGTATCAGATTTGATAGAAAGTAATACTGGAAGTGAGTCCTTTGCGGTTGTTTAGTTTGCATAAGAACAGATGTGTTGGATTATATAATGTGTTCTATAATTTGTTCTATAATTTGTCCTTTAATTTGTTTTATAATTTGCCCTTTAATTTGTTCTATAATTTGTCCTTTAATTTGTTCTATAATTTGTCCTTTAATTTGTTCTATAATTAATTCTATATTTTGTTCTATAATTTGCTCTCTAATTTGTTCCATAATTTGTTCTATAATTTGTCCTTTATTTTGTTCTATAATTTGTTCTATAATTTATTCTATATTTTTTTCTTTAATTTGTTCTATAATTTGTCAAGCCCCTGTAATGGCTCTAATGTATGTCTCTCAGATTCTCTAAAAGAAATGGGACAGTTTTATTGTAGTGCCCTCCTTTCATCTGCACCGGACATCGAACCCGCTTTTCATCTCACGACCACCCACCCCTGATGTTGTATAAGTAGGCCATTACATGTTCTAGTTTATCCAAAGTTCACCGTCTAATGTTAATGCCCTAAACAATAGGTTGACCACACAGTTCTAAGTGAAAGTATGTTGGATGACTGAATATAATTGAATTCATTTTTACATCTACGAAAATATAAAGAAGTTTTTTTAACTCTTTTTTTTAAAAAATCAAAACAACGTATGAAAAAAAACATCCTAAAATTACAAATGAAATAAATATGGCTTGTCTTCCTGATAGTTCTAAGAACAATTGACTGGTTATAACAATACTTACAATGTGGATATCAAATGGTTTTATTATTTTTATTTAAAGCCACACTAGATTTATGTTTATACCTCGACTTTCCGGGGTTTATTTATTTTTTTATATTCCTCGATGTACATAAGCGAAGCACAAGTTATCGTTGGTTGAAGACAGTTGTGGAATTCATAGCTATTAGGTTGATGGACCAGCCTTCAATTCAATGCATAGTAAAAAAGTTATCTGTGGGACTTGGTTGTGTTATGGGCACAGTTTCAGAAGTGCGCAAATTTTATCAGGAGTTATGATATTTTGAAAAACGTCTTTCCACCAGACTGGAATCTGATAACTCATGGCAGCTTGGCACTGGGAAAAATAAAAGAATTAAATGTTTGAATTAATAACGTGTATATTTAGAATATATACATGTCTTCTGTAATATACATGTCTTCTGTAATATACATGTCTTTTATAATATACACGTATTTTATGTAGTCTGTTGTATTTTATAGATTGTATAGTATGTTGTATTATGTAATTTTGGTGTACGTTGTTTAATTTAGGTTGTATTATGTAGGTTGTATAATGTAGGTTGTATAATGTAGGTTGTATAATGTTAGTTGTAAAATGTAACTTGTAAAATGTAGTTTGTAAAATATACGTAGTAAATTGTAGGTTATAAAATGTAGGTTGTATAATGTATGTTGTATAATGTAGGTTGTATAATGTAGGTTGTATAATGTATGTTGTATAATGTAGGTTGTAAAATGTAGGTTGTAAAATATACTTAGTCAATTGTAGGTTATAAAATGTAGGTTGTATAATGTAGGGGTTTTGGGACCCTTCATGTTCTACAAAGCCACTCTTACGTTTGTGGGAGGGCCGTAGGCAAAGGTACATTTGGATAAGGGGGAGGTGAAGGTATATCTAGAGATACAAGGCAAAGGTACATTTGGGAGCCCTGGTAAAAAAGACGTTTGGAACCCTCATGTTCTTTTTCAAATGTGGCCTGTCCCAATATGTTGTACCTTGTCATATGTATGTTTTGTCATCCCAGTATGTTGTACCTTGTCATATTATGTTGTGCCATCCCAGTATGTTGTACCTTGTCATATGTATATTGTGTCATCCCAGTATGTTTTACCTTGTCAAATTATGTTGTGTCATCCCAGTATGTTGTACCTTGTCATATGTATGTTGTGTCATCCCAGTATGTTGTACATTGTCATATGTAGAATTTGTTGACAGTTGTTGTGCCTTAAATCCTACGTCGACTCTGCAATTCAGTCTACATATCAACCAAACAATGAATAATTATTACACTGTGACATTACAAACCTATCAAGGTAGCACACAGTGCTAGAAGAAAAAGGACATTTCCACTTACCGTTGAGTCAGCTGGTGCAGGGAGGCGATGACACAATCGGTCAACATTGGTCATTAAAGTTTTCTGTTCGATGAGACCAGAGGAAGCATTTCGTAAGTAAACTGTATGCAATGTTATATCATAAAGTAACTTATCAATCAATCCCAATATTTAGTGCTAAACTTACTTCATCTTTATACAAGTCTTTATCAATCAATCCTAATATTTAGTGCTAAACTTACTTCATCTTTATACAAGTCTTTATCAATCAATCCTAATATTTAGTGCTAAACTTACTTCATCTTTATACAAGTCTTTATCAATCAATCCTAATATTTTGAGACATAGTGTACAATCTACGATGTTGCACAATCCAGCCTTACATTCTTTTGAGTGGTTCATAGCAGATGATCTTTTTGCTCGTTGACTACTCGAGTCAACTGTACACACGTAACGGGAAAATGAAAATGAAAATCAGCAATGTGTTAATGAACACGCTATTTATTTCTATTTTCAATTATAAATTATATCAGGGCTGCCAAACTTGTTTATAAATTCAGAACTAGATTTTGTTTTAGCCATCTAGTTAAAAGAAAGTGCTATTTTAACAATTGATAAATCTATTTCGTTCAGCTAGATATTAAAATGTGACTTCATAAATAGTGGTGTCACTATGGTAGGTATCACCAGGTGCGGAAAACTCCGGGTGTCAACCCCCCTCCCCCCCCCCAACACTTTCACCATGAGCAATGGAACATATTTCAAATTTTCATGCACTAGACCTTAGAGAATCGTATATGATTGTCATGTTTATGAAATACGATTCGATTGGTCCAAAAGTTAATCAGTTTTAAAGACATAAGATAAAAAAACAAAATACACACTGTCATTTAACTTGAAAGCATTAAAGAACCGCAAAAACCAGCCAGGCAAAGTCAATTTATTGCTATTTTGACAATAAACTTTAAATTTTCTTTCCTGGTCTTCAAAGCTGCAAAGCTCTCAATCACTTCAACAATATCAATATCTGTGTTATTGCTCATGTTTTTAACTATGATCGGTTATAAAGACCCGACTAGACATAGTTCCCTATGTTGGTGTCACTCGGTGCGGCCCGCAACCCCCGCACCCTCCTAGTGACGCCACTGACTGAGTGACATTTGTATCGCACATTGATCAAGTGGATTACTTTGTGAACTCGAAATTCAGAAGACAATCATGCTCATTTAATTTATAATTTCTATGCCTAGCTTTGACAAAATGTATATAACCTCTACCCCATATATCTCATCCATTTTCAACTAAATTATTCGTTAAAAAAAGTTGGCAGCCATGTATAAGATATTACCATGGGGATGGAAGGAAGGGGTGTTGCAT
>JAGDYQ010000169.1:167850-264332 GCA_021962125.1 Bulinus truncatus | reverse complement strand
TTTCTATATGTAAACATCACATACATTTCTATATGTAAACATCACATACATCTCCTACTTTAGGAAAAGTTCCACCCTACATCCTGCTTACACAGAATTCGCTACCAAACCCTAATTTTCTAAAAAAAAAATGTGTTGATCAGTTTAGGAACTGCAATACATGTATTTCTTTACATTCTAATGGTTTAATGTGTAGTGAAGTATAAAATTAACAGATTTGAACTGAATGGCATTGACGACTGAAGCTCCCGGATGTTTATATTTTTAAAGTCAGTGTTAAAGTCCATAAAGTGACGTATTATATTTTTACATGGATGAGACCTTCATATCCGAATTTTTATTTTATTTAGTTAAATGACTTGTTCTGTATATATATATATATATATATGTAAACACGTTATTATACATTAAAAAAATAAAATCTAAAATAAAAACATCAAATTCATGCAAGTATTTCTTCTGGACTCACTTTTGTAAAAAAAAAAAAAAAATGCATATAAATATCCACATGTGGCTTTATCTCTGACTGCAATCACATCTCGTTAAATTCACATCTGGTTATACCCACATGCTTATAATATGTTTATAAACGTCTGACTATATATTATATCTGCATCTGGCTTAAGTCACTTCAGTTAACTACATTTCTATAACATTTTTATTTTAATTAATTTATTGTTTGTCAGAGTCTTTAATTATTGAAAGAAAAAATTCTAGTTATTGAAATATTAAAATGAAATAAAAAAAATAACACCAATGTTTTTTGTCAATAAGATATGTGAAGATTGATTGAATCCAATATGGCGTGACGCCATTTGATAACCCTGCCCCCCCCCCGGCCCACCTTCCCTCTCCACCCCCCCCCCCCTCTACAAAAATCCATTGAACAACCGTGACCTTTAAAAGAAACTCACAGGTTGACATGAGAAGACTTAACGCGGTAATCTGCACATAGCAGACGATGAAAGACGGTGCGCCGTCCAGGATCTGTTTTCTTTTCTAAGTAAACTTTCTACTGTCGGCCATCTCAAATTTTAAGAAATGAATTTCGTCGGTCAGAAGTTTTGTAGCTATTAGTGACAGTTTTGTTCCACATTTCTGACATTTTTCTTAAGCATATTTTTTTGTTTAGTTAAACTGTACTTGTTCCTGATGAAGATGACGTTGTTTCATTCACGGAAATACGGTGACGATTATTTTCAAGGTAAGAATGTTTAAAGGGAGGTAATGACGTCAAACAAATTGTGTTTGCTGAGTTCAGTTTTCTTTTTGCCGTGGTTGAAATAATGAGTGTGAAATGGCTCATTGTTATCGACCATGTCACAGATGGAGGAGGAATCCCTCGCAAATAGCATCATCGTTTACACAATCTTTTCATAGTTTACTATAGTTTGGGTGTTGTTAGTAAAACGAAAGGGAAGGGGGCGAAAGGCTGAGGTCTATTGAAAAAAATTTACAATAAACCAAAAATAAAAATAAAAAAAAAAAATATTATTACACTTTTAATAGCTTTCATTTCTGCACTTATTATAAATATTTGTACGTGTAATAGAAAAAAAAATGTCGTAGAATGTTGCCTTTGGCCCGAGCACCTCCCACATCACCCCCCCCCCCCCCCATTCCTCCGTTTAATTCTAGTCAGTTTCAAAAAGCTTATTAAGTTCAAAGCGAAACCAGTAAAAAATCTAATAAAATGGACATTAGGAAAAAAAACATAATACACATTTTTTTTTATTTAAGTAGAGGATTTACGAAGAAGGGACATTGTTAATAATAACAACGAAAAAATGAATTTTAAAAAATGTGGACGTTTATTCTATTTTTTAAAACTATTTCAGGAAAAAAAAAACTCACATGCACAGCCCTTCTAGGGGATTACTTCTCTTACCCCACCAAATCCCAGGGCCCTAAAACAGGCATTTTACTTACAAGCACCCACCACAAAACAAGTGATACCTGGGCTTTTGTCGGGGACCGCGGGGTTAGCAGTTGTAAGGGTGCCACATGAGCCTTAGCTTTAAAGATTATTAGGAGCCCCCCAAGATTCGCAAGCAGTTTGCCTAGAGGCCCCAACAACCCTTTCTATACGACCCCCCAGCATACATTTCCCTAGGACCCCCAATATACGTTTCCCTAAGACCCCCAACATACGTTTCCCTAGGACCCCCAACATACGTTTCCCTAGGACCCCCAACATACGTTTCCCTAGGACCCCCAACATACGTTTCCCTAGGACCCCCAACATACGTATGCCCACATTCCCCAACATATCCATACATAGGACCTAAGACCCCCTCACTCCTAAAACGTAAGAACGGCTTGGCTCAAATATTCCACTGTGTCATGTCATGTACGATGTTCCACTGTGTCATGTCATGTACGATGTTCCACTGTGTCTTGTCATGTACGATGTTCCACTGTGTCATGTCATGTCATGTACAATGTTCCACTTTGTCATGTCATGTACTATGTTCCACTGTGTCTTGTCATGTACGATGTTCCACAGTGTCATATCATGTACAATGTTCCACTGTGTCTTGTCATGTACAATGTTCCACTGTGTCATGTCATGTACAATGTTCCACTGTGTCATGTCATGTACAATGTTCCACTGTGTCATGTCATGTATAATGTTCCACTGTGTCATGTCATGTCATGTACAATGTTCCACTGTGTCATGTCATGTACAATGTTCCACTGTGTCATGTCATGTCATGTCATGTACAATGTTCCACTGTGTCATGTCATGTATAATGTTCCACTGTGTCTTGTCATGTACAATGTTCCACTGTGTCATGTCATGTACAATGTTCCACTGTGTCATGTCATGTCATGTCATGTACAATGTTCCACTGTGTCATGTCATGTATAATGTTCCACTGTGTCTTGTCATGTACAATGTTCCACTGTGTCATGTCATGTACAATGTTCCACTGTGTCATGTCATGTCATGTCATGTACAATGTTCCACTGTGTCATGCCATGTATAATAATCCACTGTGTCATGTCATGTCATGTACAATGTTCCACTGTGTCATGTCATGTACAATGTTCCACTGTGTCATGTCATGTACAATGTTCCACTGTGTCTTGTTATGTACAATGTTCCACTGTGTCATGTCATGTACGATGTTCCACTGTGTCATGTCATGTCATGTCATGTACAATGTTCCACAGTGTCATATCATGTACAATGTTCCACTGTGTCTTGTCATGTACAATGTTCCACTGTGTCTTGTCATGTACAATGTTCCTCTGTGTCATGTCATGTACAATGTTCCACTGTGTCATGTCATGTACAATGTTCCACTATGTCATGTCATGTATAATGTTCCACTGTGTCATGTCATGTATAATGTTCCACTGTGTCATGTCATGTCATGTACAATGTTCCACTGTGTCATGTCATGTACAATGTTCCACTGTGTCATGTCATGTCATGTCATGTACAATGTTCCACTGTGTCATGTCATGTATAATGTTCCACTGTGTCTTGTCATGTACAATGTTCCACTGTGTCATGTCATGTCATGTCATGTACAATGTTCCAGTGTCATATCATGTACAATGTTCCACTGTGTCATGTCATGTCATGTACAATGTTCCACTGTGTCATGTCATGTACAATGTTCCACTGTGTCATGTCATGTACAATGTTCCACTGTGTCATGTCATGTACAATGTTCCACTGTGTCATGTCATGTATAATGTTCCACTGTGTCATGTCATGTACGATGTTCCACTGTGTCATGTCATTTACGATGTTCCACTGTGTCTTGTCATTTACGATGTTCCACTGTGTCTTGTCATGTACAATGTTCCACTGTGTCATGTCATGTACAATGTTCCACTGTGTCTTGTCATGTACAATGTTCCACTGTGTCATGTCATGTACAATGTTCCACTGTGTCATGTCATGTACAATGTTCCACTGTGACATGTCATGTATAACGTTCCACTGTGTCATGTCATGTCATGTACAATGTTCCACTGTGTCATGTCATGTCATGTACAATGTTCCACTGTGTCATGTCATGTATAATGTTCCACTGTGTCATGTCATGTGCAATGTTCCACTGTGTCATGTCATGTACAATGTTCCACTGTGTCAGGTCATGTACAATGTTCCACTGTGTCATGTCATGTAAAATGAAAGTAAACAAAATAATGTACCTGAGTATCATTGTTTACGTCTTTGCAGGGTCATGAAGGTGAAGTATTATCAGGACTATAAACAAAGCACACATGTTTCCCATAGGAAAACTATAAAACTGCTTACAGAAATTGAAGACACACATTGAAGTAGAGCATTGAGCTTAAGGAACATTAGACTTGAAGCCTCCCTGTATTTGGATTAACCATCAATCGACAATGGCCAATACATCTTTTCTATTCAACTTTAACCTCACTCTAAGACAGCCTGTGTTCCTAGGGGACTATAGTTTCAACACAGGCAAGTTAAAACAGTTCTCTTGGCTAGATTACGTCATCTTCGCGGCCATTTTGGTCATTTCCGCGGGTATAGGGTTCTACCACGCACTGAAAGATCGCAAAAACAAATCTCTGGACAATTTTTTACTCGCTGGTAGAAACATGAGCCCGTTTCCTGTGGGACTGTCCTTGCTGGCCAGTTTCATGTCCGCCATAACGTTGCTAGGGACGCCAGCGGAAATGTACAACTACACAACGATGTATTTGTGGATTGGACTTGGTTATTTTTTCACCATAGCTGGAGCAGCCCACATCTATATCCCAATATTTTATCGTCTCGGCGTGACAAGTGCATACGAAGTAAGTATCAGTCAGTCTTGTTTGAAAACGTATTTAAAATTTGTTAAGGTCGGTATTACTCTGGGGATTGGTAACTGGGGCAACTGCCTCAGGCACCACACCTTGGATTTTTTTTTTCACCGAACTATAATTATACAGCAAAACTAAAAGGTTGTTCCATACCCTGCCTACACACGACACTCGTTCTAGGTACCACGTAGTGATAAGGTCGTATCTTATTAAGATTATATTTTTTTATAGTTTTTATGTACTGCGATAAATGTAATATACCGTGAGTGGTTTGTCGGTTAAAGATGTGCTTACTTGAGGGACGTCGAACCAACTTTCCCCAAGACCTGGGCAGATATCTTGGTTTTCTCACGAGGATCAAACCATGGAAATCTAGATATAGCATCAGGAAGGACAACCAATATTTTAAAAAATACGGTTTAGGCTGACACACAATCAAATGTTTAGCGTTAGTCTTCATGTTTAATAGCAGTTTTGTATATTTGGTTCTTATGTTTTTATGAAATAAACACAAACGCAATTAAAGTTTGAAAACTTTTAATAACAAATTTTTTAATTTAAAATCTTTATTTTGTCAATTTAATTATTTTTCGTTTTTTCATTGGTTTTTCATGAACGGTCTCATTCAATTGCTTAACATAATTTTTAGACGAACAATTAAGAAATTTAACATAAATAAATTCTTTTAAATTATGATTGAAATAAAAAAATAATTTCTTCAATCAGCAATGACTCATCAATTGTTACTCTATCAACAATTTAAACAATTTTTTTTTATTTGTTTGTTCTAGAAATAGTTTCAGACTACTTGCTGATCTTTTCAATGAATTGAATACTTTCCAATTTAGTAGGCAAGTAGAGAAGGTGTACTCAGATGGCTTCAATAGCCATCCTCTGTTGACATTGTTAAAAAAAAAACATCCAGCTTTTTCAATCTTAATTCGTCAATGTCTTTAAAATTTTTATCGACTAATATTTCTCTAAAGCTTTTATTTTAAAAATTATGTTATTATAGTATATATATGAAAATGTAGTAAATTGAAAGGGCTTTTTAACAATATATGTTTCAAAGTGATATTATTATGCAAGTATTTTATTATTTTTAAAAAGTTTAGATGAAAAAAAATAAACAAAAATAAATTAATTAAACAATTCACAAACACAAAGAAGAAAAAAAAATTCATTATGATTCATTTCAATAAAAGTTACTTTTTATTAAACTACATTCAATTCTCTGTGTGTAGGATATTTTTGAAGACATTATAATCAGATACAAAAGATATTTTAAAATTTCTAAAAATGATGTGTTTTAACAGAAAAAGGACCAAAAATCTGCTGGGATCAACATTGACCATGCAACAAGAAAAATTCAAAAATATAAATCTAAGTTATAAAAACTAACATTCTAATGTCTATTGATAACAACAAAGCTCAATTTCAGTATGTTTTATAACTTAACTAAAAATATTTTACAAGATTAGTGTAACTATTATACCAGCTTATGGTAATTTTTCATAGAACATTATATTTATTTATCAACTGGTCAATCTTATCTACACCCCCCCCCATATATTTATTGTAATCCTGTATTATGGTTGGTTGGTCAACAGTAAGTTCCTAAAATTTCCCATTTACTTAGTCTGTCATTTAAATGTTCCAAATCCATTTGCATTATGCATAGTGGACATAACCGAAACAGTTTTATTGTCCCTCCATCGTACTGTCAATAACTTCCTTTCTAACTCATCTCATATCCCCTCTTTTAGATTTTTCAAAGATTGGGGAATACCTTTACATGTCCTAAGAATAGTTCCACATGCTCCTACCCCTAAATTCCATAGATCTTTAGACAATTGTACAGTAGTATAAAAATTATCGACTAATAATTTATATCCCTCTTTAGCTAAAGATTTAATTAATTTCATTACCACCCCATATGCCAATCCTAAAGGCCCATTATCCTGTTTACCTAAATATAAATGAAAATCATAAGTATACCTAGAAAGAGAATCAGCTAATACCCATAACTTCATTCACCACTTAGTCGGCTTATCCCTTATGTACTGCCTAAAAATATATCTACCTTTATTTCTTATCATTCTTTAATCTAATTGATATATCTGTAAGTAAGCCTGAAACAATTTTATACATTACAATCTAATAAAGTTAAAGAAAAAATGTACTTTACATAACTTGTTGGTTTTGTCTTCAGTTTGAGGATTAGACACCTTTAGAAAGCTCATTATAGATTTCAATCTATCACGAAACATAAAAGCTCTGGCCCAAAGTCCATTGTATAGTGATTTAGTAGATCCAGAACTAACAAAATCCACTTGGCAAGAAATGGAGCGACACATTTTTGAATATTTCCCCCAGGCTGAAAATTTTGGCGGGGATTAGCTCTAATCCATTTTTCACATAATTCCACATTCTTTAATGGATACGAATGAAAAGAAACTCCTTTACTTTCCGCTTTTTCAACACTGTCATATCCACTTTTGCACCCGTATGCAGAACACTTATTGACCATTTTCTTAGTTATTTATTATATTTAAAATTAGATTTATAAACCAAAACAATTATTATACGTAAATTTTACCGAGAAAAAGAGAAATTTTAGAAAAACAACAGTAATAACACAAAATAAAACCCGAATAAACAATGGACGAACGAAAACAAGCAAGCATGTATATAATAGTGTAACTTTGTTTAACCCTTGCGTCAGCCTAAACCGTACACGGCTAGAATGAAATTTTGTTTGGTTGTCTATCCTGGTGTTATATCTAGATATCCATGATCAAACCCAGGACTTTCAGGTCGACAGTCGAGCGAGCACTCTACACCGTTCGACCACCTCTCTGTATCTCTCATTGTGTTTTAGTTGTGACACAACTAAGTTGTCTATTGTCTTGCGTTGCCAACAAGGACTGGGTGAAGCTAGGTTAAAACAAAAAAAAATTCATACGTGTCACACTCTCCCTCCCCTCTTGTGTCGGCAAGGAGGGTTAGTGACGTACATCAAACAAAAAACTTTTGTTTTGAAGTCTTCTTTTATCATTTCGTGAACCCATTCACATGAAATATGAAATAAATAATTAAATTTTTTTTTCTGGAAATGTCACTTAAAATTTCATTAAAAGTGATGAAATATAAGCCAAAAAAATACTTTTAAGGGTATTTTGATGAAATATGTAACGTCATAAAAGATCGAAATAAGCTGTGGTATGACAAATAAATATCGTCTTACAGCGCCCAGAGTGAGTGCAATATGACTTAATTTCTTAAAGGTTAACATAACAAAACATTGAAAACTATGATTTCTTATTAAAATCGGAGCATTAATGATGCTATATTTCCATAATGGCCAAAACTTAACAAACAAGATACAAGATACATTGTCTCAGACAAGATACAATGTGTGAGACAAGATACATTGTGTGAGACAAGATACATTGTGTGAGACAAGATACATTGTGCGAGACAAGAAACATTGTCTGAGACAAGATACATTGTGTGAGACAAGATACATTGTGTGAGACAAGATACTTTGTCTGAGACAAGATACTTTGTCTGAGACAAGATACATTGTCTGAGACAAGATACAATGTGTGAGACAAGATACATTGTCTGAGACAAGATACATTGTGTGAGACAAGATACATTGTGTGAGACAATGTTACCATGAACAAACAAAATGTATTACCTATCTGTCAATCATTTCATACCTAATGTTTTATGTTTAGCCTTCGACTTAGTTGATTTTTTTTAAAACTTGTTGTAGACTAGGTCTACCCCCAATCCAAAGCAATTTTCAAATAGTCCTATGTAGCTGTTAAATAGTCCCATGTAATTGTCAAATAGTCCTATGTAGCTGTTAAATAGTCTCATGTAATTGTCAAATAGTCTTATGTAGCTGTTAAATAGTCCCATGTAATTGTCAAATAGTCCTATGCAGCTGTTAAATAGTCCCATGTAATTGTCAAATAGTCCTATGCAGCTGTTAAATAGTCCCATGTAATTGTCAAATAGTCCTATCTAGCTGTTAAATAGTCCCATGTAATTGTCAAATAGTCCTATGTAGCTGTTAAATAGTCCCATGTAATTGCACAATGTTTTGATTAGCTGATTGGGTCCACGCAGTTTTCCTCTGAGGCTTTTTATTTTTACTCAGTCTTTTTTACTGGCCCATAAATTACATACCTGTGTCAGCTTATGTGTCACAGAGTACAGGTACTCTCTCTCTCTCTCTCTCTCTCTCTCTCTCTCTCTCTCTCATTTTCTCTTGCTGTCTAACGCACCACACAAATTCACAAACTCATTTATATAGATAGATGGTTACATAAATCAATGAATATGAAACAATAATAAATCTCGTTTTTTTTTATAACTGACTTTCGTTTCTTTCAAGTAATGATTGTAGAAGTTTTTTATTACATATTCCCATGGTCTGTTATCACATTTTGTTTTGAAGCTCTAGCTAAGTAGATAGACTGTGTTGTTGACTCAGTGAATGAGTCACATGGTGTGTAGGTCATTGTTTCAAATGAGGGCCGTCATGAAGTCAACGTGTGTCCAACTAATGGGTTCCGTGCTAGAAAGTAATTGCTGTTAAGTCATATTTTAAATTTCAGTTTCAGCCGTTCGTAGGTTAGTTTGAAATAAAGCACACTGATGGCACACTGCATACTGTGTCTGTAGGCTCTAGCCACACTGATGGCACACTGCATACTGTGTCTGTAGGCTCTAGTCACACTGATGGCACACTGCATACTGTGTCTGTAGGCACTAGTCACACTGATGTCACACTGCATACTGAGTCTGTAGGCGTAGCCACACTGATGGCATACTGTATACTGTGTCTGTAGGCTCTAGCCACACTGATGGAACACTGTATACTGTGTCTGTAGGCTCTAGCCACACTGATGGCACACTGTATACTGTGTCTGTAGGCTCTAGCCACACTGATGGCACACTGCATACTGTGTCTGTAGGCTCTAGCCACACTGATGGTATACTGCATATTGTGTCTGTAGGTTCTAGCCAAACTGATGGCACACTGCTTACTGTTTCTGCAGACGGTAGCCACACTGATGGAACACTGTATACTGTGTCCGTAGGCTCTAGCCACACTGATGGCACACTGCATACTGTGTCTGTATGTGGTAGCCACACTGATGGCATACAGTATATTGTGTCTGTAGCTCTAGCCAAACTGATGGCACACTGCTTACTGTGTCTGTAGGCTCTAGCCACACTGATGGCACACTGCATACTGTGTCTGTAGGTGGTAGCCACACTGATGGAACACTGTATACTGTGTCTGTAGGCTCTAGCCACACTGATGGCACACTGCATACTGTGTCTGTAGGCACTAGTCACACTGATGGCACACTGCATACTGTGTCTGTAGGCTCTAGCCACACTGATGGCACACTGCATACTGTGTCTGTAGGCACTAGTCACACTGATGGAACACTGCATACTGTGTCTGTAGGCTCTAGCCACACTGATGGCACACTGCATACTGTGTCTGTAGGCACTAGTCACACTGATGGAACACTGCATACTGTGTCTTGGAAAAAGACGGTCATGGTGGCACTACATCATAAATGTTACAGTAAACCTGGTGGCCAGAGTCTAGTGGGAGATAATAAATGAGTGTAATGTTACTGTTTCAATGAGTAGATGATGATCGAGAAATAGCACCTCACAGTTCACAGTTAATATAAACATACTCAGAGCCATGCTCAGAGCATAATGATATTTACACTGTTGCTAAAAAAAACCAGAAAGTTACATTTCACTGGCACATAAAAAAAATTAAAATATCCTTTATAAATAAGCAATAATGAATAAAAAGTAAAGTTCCATTAGTTCCATTAGCCTTTGAGGGCTACGGGGGCTGAAAAGTATAGAATACATATGTTTCGTCAGTCTAGACATATTATGGGATTGTGTCCCTAGTACAACACCCAGTCGCCTTTACTTCCCAAACTAAAGTCATGTCAACATTTAAATATGGGTTGAGTGGAATGTTAACCAACTTTTACCATAACCTGGGAAAATTCTCTGGGTTTTCATCGAGGATAGAACTCTGAACACCCAGGTCGACAGCCGGCCTTCTTCATGATTTAACAACCCTTACCTCATATCAATGAATGGAAACAAGTCTATGGAATTCCAAGGGAAAATGCTGAAAACCTGAAATCTTTGTTCAATCAGTTGTAGATGAGTCGCTCTAAACATCAAACTAAACGACGCTATGAGCTCCGAAAATTTATTATAAAAGAAGCCCCCCCAGGGGCTTCTGTCTTGGGCCCTTGAACTATTTCTTAAAGTCTTATCATAACGCCTCCCCTCCCCACAATAATTTCTTTGCTCGCTGTAAATGTCATTACCTTAGCCTACAACGAATATTGATATTATCACATTATTGAATGTACAATTTATGTAGACACATTTCTTACATCTATTTTTTAAAGTCTTTTTTTGTGTTCTGTTTTCCCCACCCAGTATCTAGAAAAACGTTTCTCCCGGGGTGTCCGTACTGCAGCCTCCATGACCTTTGTCCTACAGATGGTAAGTGGACAGTCAAACTGAACTGTAGTTTATTACTTCAGATGATTGATCAATAGCTATTGTTTATTATGAAATATTTTGAAAATTCAAAGTGAGTATGTAACTTTAGATGTCTTTTTAGATTAATAATATCACTTAACACTTGCAATATTATTGTAAGAACTGTTTAATTAACTTTATGCTTTTTGTATTAAATTGAATATTCTTAATTTTGTCCTCACAGACTCTGTACATGGCTATAGTACTGTATGCCCCTAGTTTAGCATTGAACGCAGGTAATAACATCCAGTACATATATTGCCATGTCCTGAATTTACAACAGAAAGTTTGAAATAGAGGAAAAATAGACATAAAAAATAGCACAATAAAGAAAATAAAGTTGTAATTATTAGTTTTTTTTATTTGTTTAATTTTTTGTGATACATTTATATTAAACTCAGACGTGTAAATATATGAATATATGTATGTATATATATATATATATATATATATATATATATATATATATATATACATATATATATATATATACATATATATAGGCCTATATATATATATATATACATATATATATATATAGATTGTAGCTCACGTAAACTTACTATATTATATACATATATTAATATTCGTTTGTTTTTTTTTTCAATATTTTTCTGCAGTTACTGGTTTTACATTATGGGGCTCTGTGATATCTGTCGGTGTAGTGTGCACAATTTACACAGCATTTGTGAGTTATCCATTAAATTTACATAAACAACAATTTACTTCATTTGATGTACTATAAGCAACAGGGAAGGTACATCATATTACTTTATCGTATGTATCATTAACAATTACAAACTACTGTACTCGGTATTCTTTTTTTCCCATTCTGCGATAGTGAACACTCAGACTTGCTACAAAATAATATCTAATCACATTCACTATATCCTGATAGTTTCATAATGTCGTTTTGTTGAGTTATATCCTATTAAAACCAGTCTGAGTAATTTGTTTCAAAATATACTATTTATCAGAGTTTCTTAATAAATAAAATTAAATATGTAAGGCGAATAGGTCACAAATCAAGGGAAACTACTGGTGCTAAATATAGTACACAGTAACGGAATTGGGCAATCCAATTTTAGACCACTTTCTGATAAGCTATAGCTCTCATACTTTCATAATAATATAGCTCAGAACCCGATGAAAATGTAATATTCTTACTACTTCATTATTATTTGATGAGTTTCTTAATTATTTTTCGTAAATAAAATTATTGTGGCCGAAGAAAGAATACTCTACTGCGCCTGAACACGTGTGACGTCATAGCTCTCCGATATGTTCTAGCAAACCCAAATATAGTTAGTTCATCGGGTCCGTCTTACACCTAATTTTTTTAACTCTTCGTATTGATTGAAAAATAAATTACATTATAAAAAATATTTTAACTAAAAAGTAGAAAAAAAATCACATTGTGCGCCCAACGTTTTTCGTTTTTATAAAACTCAGAAGCTCTTATTAAGTCTATTACCATGTGACCAATTTATTCAGAAATTATTTTCTGCTTTTTAGTACGCAAGAAAAACGTTGTTTTTATAAAATATTTTTTTATAATGTAATTTTTATTCATTAATGTCATTATGTTTAACAGGGAGGCATGAAAGCTGTTTTGTGGACTGACAGCTTCCAGGTCATTATGATGGTCGCCAGCCTGCTGGCCATCTTGATCAAAGGTGACCTGGTCGTTGGGGGCATTGGCGAGGCCTGGAAATCATTGGAGAGGACTAACAGACTACAGTTTACAGAGTAAGTAGGACTAACAGACTACAATTTACAGAGTAAGTAGGACTAACAGACTGCAATTTACAGAGTAAGTAGGACTAACAGACTACAGTTTACAGAGTAAGTAGGACTAACAGACTACAGTTTACAGAGTAAGTAGGACTAACAGACTGCAATTTGCAGAGTAAGTAGGACTAACAGACTACAGTTTACAGATTAAGTAGGACTAACAGACTACAGTTTACAGAGTAAGTAGGACTAACAGACTACAATTTACAGAGTAAGTAGGACTAACAGACTACAGTTTACAGAGTAAGTAGGACTAACAGACTACAGTTTACAGAGTAAGTAGGACTAGCAGACTACAATTTACAGAGTAAGTAGGACTAACAGACTACAGTTTACAAAGGAAGTTGGAGAATATTTGGAGCACCATACGTGTATATGAGAGGGGACGGATTGTCGTGCGGTAAAGCGCTCGACTGTCGACCTGAAGGTACCTGGTTAGATCTTCGGTGAGGACCAAGGAAATTTTTCAGGTCTTGGCTCAAGTTCGCGATATCTCGCCCGTGGTGCCTTCATGACCATTGCAATATCGGCTATAGTGGGGAAGAAAGAAGGGCACAATAAAAACCGTCCCATTAGTGGTTTAAAGGATCAAACAGATTTCATATCATCTTTACAAGGACTTCACACACGTGTATATGAGAGATTTATATCACGTATTTATCTTCGGCAGCTCGTTTTACAGAAATAAAGTAACCTATACAGTCCAATCATGTAAAATTCTAGTCGAAACTTAATTCTATTCTTTTACATGCGAAAAAAAAAAGTTGCCAACAAAAGTCAACATCTGATCTATAAAACTGTTTCAACTCATGATCTATAAAACTGTTTCAACTCATGATCTATAAAACTGTTTCAACTCAAATGTAATAACATATATTCTGCATTAATTTGATAGTTTCAGTGTCGACCCTTCAGTGAGGCACAGTGTATGGGCGTTGACTATTGGAGGCTACTTTACATGGGTTTCCATTTTTGGGGTCAATCAGGCTCAAGTCCAAAGGGCAGTCACGTGTCCATCTTTGAAGAAGGCCCAAATGTAAGTGTTTACTTATGGTACATTAAATTATTGTTCAATAAATAATTGTTCATAAAGTTATGGTGCCATGAATCATAGAAGATAAACAAAAAGTTCATTGCTATTTCATACGTTCTCTAATAGTATTTTTAATAAATTGCGCCATTTGTGTTATTTTACCTTTTAATAGTGTAGCACCTAAATATTGACACACAATAGCACCATAACACAAATATGGCGGCTTTCAGAAATATCAATTTTAATTGACGATGCACATTCTGTATGATTTATATTCTGTGACATGAAGTACTGTTCATTTAATTATGATACATTAAAGTTTAGTACAATAAATAATGGTACAATAAATGTTGGTTTATTGAACTATGGTGCATTGGATTATGATACATTAAATTATGGTTCAATTAATTATAGAAAATTGCAGTATGGTATATTCAGTGGCGTCACTAGGGTTGGTGTCACCCGGTGCGGTAACTCAGGGTGTCACCCCCTCTTATGACACCCCGGTCTCCATATGTTTTTTCAGACACCGTATATATGTGCGCATGCGCGACTTTATTATTTTTTTTCCGTTTCCGGGGTCAGGATTTTAGCGATAATTGATATCTATAGGTCAGTGTAAGTATACCAATAATTTCATTAAAATAACGCACTGGCTCCGGATACGTCTAAGACGTACTACGTATTTTTTTTCGGGATACGTCTAGCAAACTTTGATGACGTCAGTAAACAGAATGAATGAGAACTCTTATTTACTGCAGACGTTGATGACGTCATTTACTGTTAATAATGGGAGATATATTTTTTTTTCGGGGACCATCAATAGATATTGCTCCACACCCTAACCCTAATTCTGAAAAAAAAAAAATCTGAAAAAAAAAATATATGTCTCTGAGAGGAATCGAACCCGCATATAGTTAGCCCTAAATGGGTCACGGCCAAACGATTAGCCCACTCTGCCAGCGCGCCACAGAAACAATTTTAATATATAATCAGAAAGAATGGCTCGGTTATGCAATTTCCCGCGAAAAGAAAATAACTTTAAATCATAAGAGTTCATCTTAGACGTATCCGGAACCGGTGCGTTAAAATAATTAATAATAAAAAGTACGCAGTGTCTGTTAATAATCGGAGATATTTTTATTTATTTATAAAAATTAAATACGGCTTTGAATTATTTTAAGAATATAGGCCTCAAACTAGATATTTTGCAGTCGGGTGTCACCCCTCGTGAGGGTGTCACCCGGTGCGGTCCGCACCCCCCGCACCCCCCTAGTGACGCCACTGGGTATATTGATAGGTTTATTGTTGTTGTTTTTTTATTTCTTTTATTCAATTAATAGCAATCTCTTTTATATGAGATTAACTTCTTTTAACATAAGCTTCAAAATCAGATCAAATGCTGAATTTTTTTTTTTAAAGATGTAAATTTGTTATATTTTCTATGTCAGCGCCATCTGGTTAAACTTCCCTGGACTTTGTATTATCCTCTACCTGTGTTGTTTTATTGGCATCTACATGTCAACATTTTATGAAAACTGTGATCCAGTCAAACCAGGTTTTGTAACAGATACTAATCAGGTTAGCGAAGTTTGGTTTTGGACTAGCACAATATCTGGGATACGCCAGAATCATAAAAAAATGCAATAAAAACACTTTAATTGTTAGGTCTTTTTTTTTATGTTTTTAATTCAATTTGAACTTTCTTGAATAGCCAATAGTTGTGCTGTGTTTTCAGATCATCCCGATGTATGTGATGGATGTCCTTGGAGATGTTATCGGTCTACCTGGTCTATTTATAGCTGGTTTATTTAGTGGTGCACTCAGGTAATTATATTACCCCCTGGTGTATTTATAGCTGATTTATTTAGTGACTAGTAGTGCTTTCAGGTAATTATATTACTCCCTGGTCTATTGATAGTTGGTTTATTTAGTGGTTCTCTCAGGGAAAAACTCAAAATGAAAACACAGACTGGAGCTTAATTAACATTAGACAATAATTGTGATTGGCAAAGGTCAAATTTTTAAACGGTACAATACCAAAGCAATGTTTAAGTTTACTTTATATGGCTAGCTCACTTTTCAGTGGACTTGTATTTAAGTATATGTACCCAATTTAGAATTTTTCAGTTGGAGGCTTCATGCTAAACTCTAATCCCATAATCCTCACGTGGTTAATATAGTATGCAATGTGAGATTAATATGGTATGCAATGTGAGATTAATATGGTATGCAATGTGAGATTAATATGGTATGCAATGTGATATTAATATGGTATGCAATGTGAGCGACTATAACATCCTATATACAGACGCAAACGCTACAAGTAATAATAGAAAAAGAGTATCTTTTTCAAGCATATGAATTTGGTGTGTAGGTCTGTCTAGCAATTCAAGATTGTTTACTTGTATGGCGACATGATACAAGCCCATCCCCTCCACAACCCCACATGGTTTATCTAATATGTACACCAGCTTCAAATTAACATGATGTTCAATTGTATGTCCACTTGTATGTGCAATTGTATGTTCACAGCACAATCTCATCGGGTCTCAACTCCATTTCTGCCTGTGTACTAGAGGACCTTGTTAGAACATATTTCAGCAAAAACCTCAGAGAGTCTCGGGCAAGAATACTGTCTCAAGTATTTGGTTGGTATTTACACTAACAGTGATTCTCAGTAGCTCTTACTTAGTTGATAGAACAATTATTTAAAAAGAACTATTTTAGGCTTAAGAATCGAAGATTTAGATCCACTGATTTGATTTTTTATTTGCCTACTAGGGCTCAGAATGTCAACATAAATATAATGTAAAACTATACTGCAACAAACGTCTGAGTGTAATAAACACTTGAACTAGTTTACACTGTGTGCTTTTTTTTTGTGCTGTGTTATATTACAACTTACACGAGTGTTTATCCGTAACTTTAACACACAATTTGATTTTGGTATTTTTTTTTCTACCTGGGACGGTTTGTGCTGAATGTCTATAATCCTATAACAGCAGTCTAACTCGTTGGGTTGGTTCGATTAGGCTTCTATCCACATTGTCAAAAAACTGTTAACTAAATACACTGCGCCGGTGGGAATAAGAGCCTGCCATGCGTGGTTCAGGTTGGTGGGAATATGGGCCTAGCGTGCGTGGTTCAGGTAAAGGGTTCGAATCCCGAGGCAGTTGTGGCTTAACTGGAGGGAACAGTTCACGTTGCCTAGATATCAGTTTTTTAACAGTAATGTGAGGATATAATCTTCTAACGCAAGCCCCCCCCCCCCTTTTAAAGAGCGGTGCCTTGGATCTCCAGTGCCGGCTTAATCTCATGAAATGCCCTTTGCAATGAATAAACGACGATATATATGACTCAGCTCAACATTTTGTGACCAGATAAATAATTTATAGCTAAGCAAATCACATTGTAAATTAAAGACAACATGAAAAGTGTGTTTTTTCAAATTATTTTACAAAGTTCGCCATGTTTGGAAACTGTATTAAATTTTCTGTCGCACTAAAAAATATGGCGCACAAAGAGCCGTAACTCTGTATTGTGGCGCTCTGAGGGAGTAACATTTATTTGGCCTCCTCCCCAATCTTAAAGGTGCAAAATAATTTAACGGCACTCTTTCGGCGCCACTTCATAGTTCGGCTCCCTGTGTGACCCCACAACCCGCAGTACCCTCCCTGCGCTACTGGGCGCACATATACAAGTCTCTGACATGAGTCTCTGGCAATTAAATAGAAGGCCTACTTCTTGAATGTCATTTCGTGGGTTCTTTCTTGAATGTCATTTCGTGGGTTCTTTCTTGAATGTCATTTCGTGGGTTCTTTCTTGAATGTCATTTCGTGGGTTCTTTCTTGAATGTCATTTCGTGGGTTCTTTCTTGAATGTCATTTCGTGGGTTCTTTCTTGAATGTCATTTCGTGGGTTCTTTCTTGAATGTCATTTCGTGGGTTCTTTCTTGAATGTCATTTCGTGGGGTTCTTTTTTGAATGTCATTTCGTGGGTTCTTTCTTGAATGTCATTTCGTGGGTTCTTTCTTGAATGTCATTTCGTGGGTTCTTTCTTGAATGTCATTTCGTGGGTTCTTTCTTGAATGTCATTTCGTGGGTTCTTTTTTGAATGTCATTTCGTGGGTTCTTTCTTGAATGTCATTTCGTGGGTTCTTTCTTGAATGTCATTTCGTGGGTTCCTTCTGTTACGTGCGCTAGTATGGAAGCATTTCCAATACATTTTTTATTCATTTTTTAAAATTCATTTTCTTAGTTGGTATATATAAATCTGCACATGCTTTTAAGTTTTTAACTTTTATCTTGTAAAACTTCTGCAAAATTTCTTACTGAAAAAATTTAACAGAAAAACGAGTTTTTTAGTTACATGTATTGAATTTTAAGTGCAGTATTGTTTGCTTGTCTTCTAGCGTCTTTTTCTGTGACGAATCTGTGGCAGTGTGACAATTCTAGAATTGAAAGATTTTAAAACTGCTGCTATTTCTGTGGCAGTGTGACACTTCTCAAATTGAAAGATTTTAAAACTGCTGCTATTGACAGAGACTCCCATTGAGATATTTTAAATTATTTTCATTTTTAAAACAACCATAAACAATTTCCCAAAGAAGGTTATAAATAGGGTGTATCATAAATGTGCTGTAGAGAAGAAATGAACAGCCAATGACAGCCGTCAACCACACCTAGGCCAAACAGAATAAGGGAATGAGCTGCACATGACACATATTTATCTTCTTTTTTTTGTTCTCGTAGCAAACCTATAAGACTGCCCCCTAAAATAAAGTTTCCTGAGGGCTCATCGGGGCAGGGGAATCTGTTTCAGTAACCTCGGCATATTGAAGGGACCGTGTCATTAGCACAACGCCCAGCCGCCTTGACTTCCCCATTTAAAGCTGGGTGGACTTGGGGACTTAATCAGGACCTTCAAAAATTCCAAGGTTCGAACCCGGGACTCTCCTGCTGACAGTCGAGCGCTCTACACCCCAAGACCAGACGCCCCCCTAAGACTGTCTCCCAACATGTTGACAAATCTAGTATAAAATCTTTACACTAGTTCGTTGAATGTTCTCACCGGTGTGACTAAAGGCTAATTTAAGAACGGGATATGTCAGAGAAGGGCTTCAGTGAGCTGTGTATGTTTGAAACTAAACACAAAACGTCTTATGAACAAAATAGTTGACCCCCCCTCCCCCTCCAAGCCGTACCCGAAGTGATGCCCCCGATTATATCCCACCAACATACACTTACTGAAATGTTGATGTGGTATCTACATCGTACAATAAGTTGTTTATGTTTATCTTTCAGCCTTAGTATTTGGTGTCATTTGTTTGGGTCTGACATTCGTAGCCGCTGAACTAGGAAGCATTCTTCAGGTAAACAATTTTTGTATCCATGACAACTCCACATCATCATAAAAAAACAGAAGTTGGCTCATTAATGTTCGTTTCATGCTATTTAATTCTACATGACTGTTTTACTGTTAATCAAAATTTGTATCACTTTGTTTTTAGTATTTATGATTTATATTGCAGGCATCGATCATATTTTCATCACATGTTTTCATTTTTTTGTTAGGTAGATTAACATTTGATGCAACTGTAACGTTTTATAATCTAATTCAATGAACGATATTTACTACAGATCATGTTAAATTTATATTGTGTTTAAACATATCATTAGTTTGTAATGAATTTAGATAACATGCAAACTTTCTACTGTATAATTAATGTAAAGTGAAGTTCTCTTAGCCCTAAAGGGAGCCATCGGGGGCAGATGAAATGTAGAATTCACCTGTTTCTGTATATGAAGGGATTGTGTGGCTAGCACAACGCCTCTGTCCCCCCCTCTGTCCCCACCCCCCGATTAAAGTCAAGTACTATTTTAAAGCTGGGGGAACTTGAGGGACAATTTACATTCACAAGGAGCTGGGATAATTCCTATCTCGCCTAGGATAGAACTTAAGACTCTCAGATCACACTGCCATTCGTCCCACTAATATTACTGTAGTGAATGTAACATTTATTTCTCCAGGCTGCCTTGTCTCTCTTTGGAATGATTGGTGGACCTTTACTTGGACTTTTCTCACTGGGAATGTTCTTTCCATGGGCCAATCATTGGGTAAGTAAGAGACACACATCTAGTTTCAGTGAATAATAGATGCACATTTAGTATCAGAGACTATGAGACACACATCTACTCTCTTTGACTAATAGATACACATCTAGTCTCAGTGACTGAGATACAAATCTAGTCAGGGCCGCTTTATCAATTAGGCACACTAGGCACTGTGCATAGGGCCTACGGACTTTTCAAAGGCCTATGAAAGCCAGAGCATAATATGAAAACAAGTTCAGAATTCAAGTAGAATTCAATAATGTTTGTATTAAAGTAAGTATATATGACCGTGTAAGTTGAGCACCTGAGCAAGTCAAGTTGCAGTGCTGTAGATTTGTAAATTACAGTATGTTAACTTTTCGGCTCTTTGTCTTAGCAAAGTCACATATGACGTCCTCAAATACCATTTCCCTCATCAAATCCTTTTCAATTGAAAGTAATGCCAGGGAGGATAGTCGTGTTTGTCCCTTCGTTAACCGAAGATACGTTTTTATCAATTTGAGTTTAGAAAAGGGATTTCCTCTTCAGCACTTGTTCCAAAAATTAAAAGATAGATTCGGAAAGCAATATTTACATTTGAAAAACTTGTCACTAACATATTCTGTCTTTGTGCTGTTAGCATTTCAGCCACAGTTTTCTTGTCAGCAAACATCCGTGAGAACAAAATAAACTCATGAGTAAATGCCTCTTTTAGATCTGATGGATACATCCCAATTAGTGACTTGGCTTTCGAAACTGTTTGATCAGTTGACAGAGATCTGTCCAGAAGAAAGTTGAACCTTTCATGTAGTGTTGTGTAGGCTGCTCGCCGTTTTCCCATTTCAGTAATACGTCTATCTATGATAACATAAAAAGACTGAGTACGGAAATTTTCACTAGGACTCATACCTAAAACCAGCTCATAATCATCCACAACTTCATCATGAAATCGTTTTCGCCGTCGTTTGCGTCTTAATGGTCCATTTGTGAGAGTTGTTTTGCTATACCTTCGTACATTTCAAATTTATCGCGTGTATTATGAAAGTTAAGAACAAGACTGTCATACAAATTGATGATGGTCGTTAACTCAATTCCATGTTCCAGTAAAGCTTTGTTAACAATATCAATTTTTTGGAGCAAGTCTTTCCAAATAACACATATTAACGCTGTCTTGAAATGGCCCAATTTCTTTATGAGTGATTTGGCTTCACGCACAAATGCTGGTGGTTGACGTTCGCTTGTAGCAACGTCAGACAATGTTTGTCGAATTTCCTTATACTTGGCATAAAAAGCTCTAGTAGTGTCACTTCGTGATGACCACCTTGTTGCTGATAGCCCTTGCAACATAAAGGTTTTTTTTCTTTCAGGCTCTCTGTCAATTTTAATTATCGCTGTGATGAAAGCGAAAAAATCGTGTAGACTGACTGAACGATAGCAAAATAGTTGACCGCAGCTGAACAGCTCTCCACAGCAGATGAGCCTACCAAATGTAAGCTGTGGGCAGCGCATGGCACCCATTCCGCTAATTTATTAATCTCACTAAATCAAGCTTTTACTCCCGAATAAATCCCACTCATTTTACTTGCAACGTCATAGGACTGCGATCTGCAATTGCCGATATCTATACCATGAAGTCTGAGAGTATTCACCAAAGGATCGAAAAGGTATTTACCATCGTGTTGTTCAATTGGAATGAACTGAAGAAAACGCTCTACAACAGTTCCACTTTTTAGAACATAGCGAGCAACAACTGTCAGCTGATCCACATGATGTCAGGAGTGGAATCGATACTGATTCCATAATATTTAGCAATCTTAATTTCAGACAGTGGCTGCAATATTCTTTGGATCCCATTAACTCAATAAATTCATCACATGTACTGGCAGAAAGATATGATATATTCCCATTTCCGGGGTTTCCATGTCTCTCAGTGAGTTCCTTTAGAAAGGGATCAAATTCAGCTTAAAAGTCAATGCAACCAAGGTAATTTCCATTGTTATAACAGTTATGTAAATGTCTGTCACCGCGAAAAGCTAACTCTCTTTTAGCAAGAAATCTTATCAAAGCAACTATTCTCTTGAGAACATCAGTCCAGTATTTGCGCAATTTTTGCTTATCCTTTTGCAGTTTTTCGTCAATTCTAGATGTATGTTGACATCAGCCCCGTAGCGTGAAAATTCTACAGCAGGGGCCAGGCATTCTACAGCAGGGGCCAGGCATTCTACAGCAGGGGCCAGGCATTCTACAGCTGGGGCCAGGCATTCTACAGCAGGGGCCAGGCATTCTACAGCAGGGGCCAGGCAATAGCGGAGGGGGCAGATAATACATTTTACTAAGTGGAACAAATAAGGAGAGGGGGGCCAGACAAAACATAGGGGGGCCTGCCCCCTGCCCCCCCCCACACGCTACGGGACTGGTTGACATTCTAACATCCTTGGTAGAGCAGCAATGTGATTCTTCGACTTCTCTTGTAATGTAATCCTTGCGATGACGTTTTTCCAGTGATCTAAACCATCGATAAACTGATTTGCAAAACCGGTCTTGTAGTCAAACAGCTTGCACACATAACAAAACACTTTACCAGCTGAAGGAGAATAGAGAAGCCAGTCTCGCGTGACAATATCACCACTTGTTAATGTTCATGCAAAATATTTTTTTTGCTTGCATATCTGATCTTTTCACCTAATTTTCTACCCTTTAATGTAAAATCTGACTCCAAATTTTGTGAAGGAAGATGTTCAGCATAACTTCTTAGATGTGCAGTTATTTCCCAATCAGCTGGATCCCTTGAATAACTGTATTCTTTGTCATGCAGCTCATGCATCAAACCGGCATCTCCTACTGACCCTAATATACAGTCTGAGTCTGTAGGTAACGGTCATGCAGCTCATGCATCAAACCGACATCTCCTACTGACCCTAATATACAGTCTGAGTCTGTAGGTAAATCAAACACAGCAGCTTCAGCATGACCCATAACAGAATTTGCAGATACCTTTTCCTTTGTAACATTTGTTTCGACTGTTTCAATTTTTTCAGCACAGTCCGGCAACATTATTTATGGTATTGCGGCATTGTTGGTGTACATTGTGGCCGAAGAAGTAAATGAAATATCACTATCACTAGTATTACTAGTTTTACCAGTAATGCAATGAGTGTCTCTGCTCATAAATTTCAGCAACGAACGCCGAATTTTTTTCAATGCTTTTTCTTTCTCCTCCTTTTTCTTCCGCTTCTCAAATCCACTGTCGTGTTTCCTCTTGTATCCATCAGACATGGTTATTTAAAAGTACTTTCGTTACTTTTTAATATTTTTTTCAGAAAAAAGAAGCACACGATTAGCGATAAACAACGAATGTGAAGCGCATAATGTTACACCGGAATTACTACGTCATCACTGCATAGAGTCTGCATAGAATATTTAACAATGCGGAAAGTTTATTGAGATTTTCAAATCGCAAAGAAGTGCGGGTGCATTCATGAAAAGTATTTAAAATGAAGTCGGGGAGGGCATACGACTTTGATGAAAGTGCCTAGGGCCTAAGATAACCTTAACACGGGCCTGGCGCCAACAACGTCATTCGCATAGACCTTAAATGTATGATATGTTCAACATTTTAAACATACTAAAGCTGGTTGTCACAACACAAATATATGTACTGGCGAAACTTTTGATTTTCCAATCAATGAAATAAACTGATGGTGTCTTAAATATGAATATGGCGTATTTTATATAAATTTTAATATACAGTGAACTAGAAGGCTACATTACACTTTTGAAAAATGAACAATTTAAATTTTAAAATGTGTACAATATGTTATAAGATGTGAAACGTCTCAACCGTTTATTGTGAACTTAAGATTTTGATACGATCTAGCGAAACAGGGCCGGTCTTACGAATTACGAGGCCCAATTTAACGGATGCTTTCGAGGCCCCTCTTTTATTTTTTTTTTACAATAACAGCTATTACTATTTTTTCGATCATGTAAATTGCTGGGCCCCTGCCAGGCCAGGGCATTCTTGAAAAATATTTAAAATGAAGTCAGGGAGGGCCTACGACTTTGAAAGTGTCTAGGGACTTAAAACCAGGCTTGTCCATGGGAATGTGATTCCCGCGGGAACCCCATGGGACGTTTCCCATGGGATGGGACGGGATGGTACAGCACACATTTGTATTTTCCATGTCCCATGGGACACGGCATGGGACAGAGTAGCCGCGTCATAGCGACTTGATGTGCACCTGAGCTACCCCGAAATTGTTAATTTTTAAAGCTTTTAATCACCATTTTTCAACAACTAAGGCAACCGACTTTATAACCGTTAAATTACTGGAAAAATGAACATAGATTTCCACTGCTAAAAGCAAGTGCGAAAATTGTTTTGGCCATACCAGTGTCATCAGCAGCAATAGAGTGCTTGTTTAGTGCAGCAGGATTGCTGTTGAGTAAGTTACAAAAACGGATGTTACCAGCTGTCGTTACAAACTCAGTGTATATCAGATTTGCACGTAAGATGAAAATTGTAGAAAAGCTTCAGGGATTACCTGGATTAACTGAATTAGTTGAGACAGTCGATTAGCAGGAAATCGATTATGTGCTGAATGACCAGAGTGACTCAGAAACAGAATAAGAGAGTCAGAAAGACACTAAATTGTCGTATTACGGTATTTCATATTAAGATTAAACTTTTTTATAAAAAGTATTGAATATTCACAATATCAAATTTATCAAATTCTGTCGTTTTACATGTTTGTGTATGCAGTCCAATCCAGTAGACACTAAACTTAAATTTTCAGAAATTTCTTATTTTTATTTCAACGGCATTTCATAACGTTAATATTATCATGGGAATCCCATGGGACGGGACAGACTTAAATTACCATTGGATGGGATAGGATGGAACAGAAAAATCTGTTCCATGGACAAGCCAGCTTAAAACGGTCCTGCATCTAGTCTCAATGACTAATTGACATACGTGCATGCTCTTTCTAAGGATGGGTTAAGAATTTATTTTTTTAAAATATACACCACATTTGAGGAGACAATTTTGAATGTTTTCATTCGTTTTCATTTCTGCATCAGTCGCAAGCATTTATATCACAATAAAACGGGCTATTTTTTTAACGAACTTCCCGTGGCGCTCCTTTAATTTTAACGCAATTTTTCAAGACGCGATTTCGGAAGGCAGACAACGCAAATGCAAGATAGAAAACACTGGAGTTGTCGGGTAAAAACTACAAAAATTGATTTGTTTTTAGCCGTAAAAAATCAACACTCCCGTGTAGGAAATGGAACAATGTTATGAGACAAATGAAATTTATTTTACCAAAAGGCTGTACATATATTTATTTTTAAATGTCTAATTTCATTCTTATGTACTGTAAAAGGAAACCGTTCAATGGATTATTTCAATTGACAGGGAGCCTTCGCAGGACTGTTTGGGAGCCTCATTCTGATGTTCTGGATCGGAGTCGGAGCTGCTGTGGTCAAACCACCAATTGAAAAAGCTCTCCGTTTTACGAACAACTGTAATGTTAGTGCCTTCAGCATTCAGGCTTTGATCTCCATGAACACAACAACAGAGACAGTTGTGGACACTGAGTAAGACTATTTAATACATCAAGTGTTTTACCCTTCCTATTGTCTGATATGTACCGACTTTACACAGAACCATAACATTCTAAAGTCTGACATGCACTGACTTTACCTGAACCATAACATTCTAAAGTCTGACATGTACTGTCTTTACACAGAACCATAACATTCTAAAGTCTGACATGTACTGTCTGTAGATATCTACTGTTTGTACACAGAACTATAACGTTATAAATTCTGGCATGTACTGTCTGTACACAGAACTATAACGTTAAAAAGTCTGGCATGTACTGTCTGTACACAGAACTATAACGTTATAAAGTCTGGCATGTACTGTCTGTACACAGAACTATAACGTTATAAAGTCTGGCATGTACTGTCTGTACACAGAACTATAACGTTATAAAGTCTGGCATGCACTGTCTGTACACAGCTCCCTTGACCTGATTTTCATGTAATTTTTAGTTGTAGATGGTTTAAAAAATGACCTTGTGCAACTGAGTTAAAAAACTGCAATGACGTAGTTGGGAAAAAACTCATTCTAATTTCCAATTACATAAATTGTGAGTTCAAACATTTTTGATTCACTAGAAAAAGGGCATAAAAAATAAAAAAACATGACATGACATGTGAAAAATACTTAGTTGACATTATGAAATGAACTGATTAACACAAAATTACCTAAACTAGGATTAGATGTTTTTTCTGTAATTTTTGAAAAGTATTAGGTCTTGTTAAAGACAAACCATAACTACATAATTTGAGAACTGAAGATTGATTATTTTTTTAAAAGTGTAATTTATTTGTTGAGATAAAATGGATATAACTGATGTATGTTGTTTGTTTCATTCTGGGCACAGTGTACCAGCCTACGGTCTGTACACATTGTCATACATGTGGTACAGTCTGACAGCCATCTTAGCCTGTATTGTGATTGGATTAATTGTCAGTTTCATCACAGGTAGGCAGGTTTGTTTACTCTATTGTTATGTTTGTTATAAAATAGATGACAAAGTCGGAGGCATCGTTTGTTTGTTTAATGGTGTGCGTTTGTTTTGTTGTTTCATCGTAAACAAAAAGGCTTCATGTTTTGTATAAAGGCAGTAGGCCACGCGCAGTTGTCAATCTGTTTGCAATAAATTGAACATGCTTTAATGTTTTTTTCGCCACTCAACGAAATCGTAAGTTAATGTTAAATTTTTCATACGATACTGTTCACATCGTTACTTCAAGCTTTGGTCGGTCGCACTCAGCCAATGTGGACATTGGTCAATGTCAGACATAGACCGGTCAGGAAACATTGGCCGTAATATATATACATCAATTAAATATTTCGATCATTGAATTCCAATTTCAAAAAAAAAAAATTGATAGATCACCGTCTTTGAACTATCATAAACTGATTAAGTATATTCGTGTTCATGCAGCGGCGTAGCGTGGGTATCGGCCGCCCAGGGCGGAAGACGATTTTGCCGCCCTCTCATTTAGGTATTTCAATTTAATCTATACATTTTTGCAGTCCCCCCCCCTAAAAAGTAATAAAAAGTGCCGCCCGGTGCGGACCGCACCCCCTCCCCCCGGTACGCCACTGTGTTCATGTACACACAAGTATTTACAAAATGATTTCTTATGAGCTAAATGACTTAACAGACTGGTGTAGATTTTTATCTTTGCTTACAGGGGCGTCCAAACCACAAGATCAGGACCCTCGACTATTCTGTCCATTGTTTGATGTGATTTATCCATTCTCTTTCTTACCGGAATGTATACGAAAACCTTTGAGATTTGGTGTTCCGTATGAAGATGTAAGTTTATTGATGTCTTTGATTAACTGTCTTGGAAATGTATAATTATCATTAGTCCATTGATCTCAATAGTTTATTGATATCTTTAGTTGACTTACCACTAGTCTATTGATCTCAATAGTTTATTGATATCTTTAGTTGACTTATCTTTAGTCTATTGATCTCAATAGTTTATTGATATCTTTAGTTGACTTATCTTTAGTCTATTGATCTCAATAGTTTATTGATATCTTTAGTTGACTTACCGCTAGTCTATTGATCTCAATAGTTTATTGATATCTTTAGTTGACTTACCACTAGTCTATTGATCTCAATAGTTTATTGATATCTTTAATTGACTTATCTTTAGTCTATTGATCTCAATAGTTTATTGATATCTTTAGTTGACTTATCTTTAGTCTATTGATCTCAATAGTTTATTGATATCTTTAGTTGACTTATCTTTAGTCTATTGATCTCAATAGTTTATTGATATCTTTAGTTGACTTACCGCTAGTCTATTGATCTCAATAGTTTATTGATATCTTTAGTTGACTTACCACTAGTCTATTGATCTCAATAGTTTATTGATATCTTTAGTTGACTTATCTTTAGTCTATTGATCTCAATAGTTTATTGATATCTTTAGTTGACTTATCTTTAGTCTATTGATCTCAATAGTTTATTGATATCTTTAGTTGACTTACCGCTAGTCTATTGATCTCAATAGTTTATTGATATCTTTAGTTGACTTACCACTAGTCTATTGATCTCAATAGTTTATTGATATCTTTAGTTGACTTACCACTAGTCTATTGATCTCAATAGCTTATTGATATCTTTAGTTGACTCACTACCTGGGAAACCTGTTTTGTTCTTATCACTGAAGTGACAAAATAGCCTGACATTTATTTTTAAAAGGAGACATTTTCTTAATGCATCTTATCTCAAATTATCTCAACAGTTACATGAAAAAGAGGAAAATGGGTCAATTAAAAATGGAGAAGTACTGACTAAGAAAGAAAAACCCCTGCCCTCTGACGGGCATTTGAATGTTGATGTTACCAGCTCCAGCAACGAGAAGTTGGACGCACCCAATGGTAAACTGGATGGACCAATGTGTTACACAAATATAGTCGCAACCAATGGTAGTATAGAGAAATTTGACACCACCCTCTGAATGTAAATATTATAAATAAGCACTTTCAGGTACAGGGACACAATCCAATAAATGCATTGATGTACAAAACTGCTTTAAGTCCCTTGATTAATATTTATTCCTGGTTTCTTTTTTTAAAAAAAACAAGGTGTTATTTTTTTTTCTTTGTTGTTGATATGTTCTTTTGTTATTTTATCTCAAATGTTGATATTATTGATATAATTTTGTTTTCATTATTCTAGGTCAGGGGTCGGCAACCTGGGGCTCGCGTTCCGCATGCGGCTCTCGTGCCGCATGCGGCTCTCTCGATGTCAAATTGCGGCCGAATCAAATGCCATAATATTGAAACAAGAATTTTAGTGGCTCTTTAAAAATTGAGAAAATTTTAAATTATATATTTTGGCTCTTCCGTCTTAAAAGGTTGCCGACCCCTGTTCTAGGTGTCTATTTATATATTTATAATATAGTTAGTACTTTGGATTTACAACAGATTAAATGTATTAGACTTTCCACATCACATAAAAATGTAACTGCCCATGAATGTAATATTAAATACCTACAGATCTGTATAGAAATAATCCTTCAAATCATGGGTGTTATGTTGGCAGGGACACTGTAAGTACCCTTGGAAAATGTTACGTAAATACCACTTAGTCCAGCTACTAACTGCAGTAACTGAGTCCAGCTACTAAATGCAGTAACTTAGTCCAGCCGCAAAGTACCTATACATTTTTCCATTTCATTAGATATATTTTTCAGTGACTATCTATGTCATTGATAGTAGTGTTGTTTTCGTTGACGAAAACTAAAACTAAAACCTTCGTTGACGAAAATGTTGACTTTTCGTCAACGAGAACTAAAACTAAAACTAAAATTAGCAGCAAGACTGAAACTAGACGAAAACTGAAATTATTACAGAAAAAACGAAATAAAAACTGAAACTAAAATATGACCTGGGACTAAAACAACACTAATTGATAGTGCAATTTCGTAAAGTTTTCGGAAACTTTGTGTCGAGAGAAACCTTAAGATTAAGTCTCTAGATTAAAGTACCTTTGTATCCCTATAACAAATTTGATAGTAAAGTTTACTTTGAAAGGGGAGGGGTATCTACGACTTAAGTATTTTCATTGGACCATCTTATCCGTCAGAAAAAAAAGTTCTTTACGACATATCTCAGCAAATAAAAAATATCAAGCTTGCAAACATTAAGACTGTACCATTGTCTGGTCCATAATTTCAAGACTTTTGCTTGCAAACATTAAGACTGTACCACTGTCTGGTCCATAATTTCAAGACTTTTGCTTGCAAACATTAAGACTGTACCACTGTCTGGTCCATAATTTCAAGACTTTTGCTTGCAAACATTAAGACTGTACCACTGTCTGGTCCATAATTTCAAGACTTTTGCTTGCAAACATTAAGACTGAACCACTGAATGATCCATAATTTCAAGACTTTTTTCTAAGCAGTTAAATTACAATAATATATTTGAATTGTTCATGTTGGACCCCGTGGTGTCTCTAATGACATTGCAGTCTCGCTTTGAACAATGATGCTTTATGAAACTGACCCTTTGGTGGTTTTGTTTTGACTTAGAACGAAGAGACAAAATCGCATTCTTAAAGGAATCTCTGAGAAGTATTTATTTTGAAAACAGTTTGATGTAGAGCACTCCATAAAGCTTGTTAGTTCTATATAACAGTAATCAAGTCGAAAAGTAAAGAAGAATCAAACAGGATAGGAATATAAAGGAGAATATAATAGAATCGGAATGGATATAGAAAGAGAAATGTTACCATCCTCCCGTCACAATATTAAAAACGGTATCAAGGTATCAAAAGTCTAATCGCTCTGTTTAATTACTGTAGTTTGAATAATTTGAATACACTTAATTGAATTCGATTCAGCAAAATAAAAACAAACTTTACCAAAGAGGTAGTTAGAAATCACTTTTTATCTTATAATCATGTTTATTTGTTTTTAATTCCATTCCAACTATAAATAAGGAGCACATACTATTTATAAATAACTTATTTTGGGGTTAAACACGACTAGCAGACGCCAGTTACTCAAAAGAGCCCAACAAACAGCATCCCGGCATCACCGGGGAAATGTCTCGGCCTGCGTTGTTTACTTTCAAAGTCAGAAAGTATAAATAAATGACCCACTATATACTTTCTGTACTTTTACCTGCTCGGTACAACTAACCTGATTAACACAACCGAAGATTTAGTTACAATCATAACATACTGTATAGAATGTACGTACATAGAATCCCACATATAATATTACTTTGTTGTCCCTTTCAAACATCTCAACCTTCACAAAAAAAATCTGGCCACTGAAGATCAGTGGCTCTCAGATTACTACTCTTCCCGACCCACTATACAAAATCTTTTTTTTTTACGTCACCGATTCGTCATAAATAAAATGTTTATGTTGAAACATTTTGTTAAAAATTGTCACTAAAAAAATCATAAATTGATCTGTTTGACGGATAAATTCATGACCAAATAAAAAAAAAGGACAAATAAATAAAATATCAAAATGTCTTCCTGAATGCCTTACATGTTTTTAACTGCCATTTTTAACCCTATTCATAAATTAACTTGTTTGATTGTTGTTTAAAAAATCGCAAATACATCATATTTTATTTAAATCATGTGCCTGAATTGGGAGATTCGGATCTCTCAATTTTGGATGACCTGAAACTTTCTATTCCTTACCTCCTACCATTTGTATATATAATTTAATAAATGTCCAATGAACAGAAATATTCTTTTATATCATTGTATTGGACAGCATGTATTTTTTCAATATGTAAAATTAGTTTTAAAAACCATTCTACACATATATGTAGATAAATATTTGGTTATCATTTGTTTCCCAAACATTTTTACTTTAAAAAAAAACATAAAAGAAACAAACTATCTCCAATATTGTCTTTGGCAGATGTGTGTAATATATTAGTTGGCATTTATAAAATATACATTATAGCTGGTACTTTCATTCTTTTTTATGTATTATATTTGATACGTTTTAATTATATATAATAATTAACAATAAACAGAGGTGATTTATGACTAATGACAAATTTTGTTTTGTTGTATGTAACTACACTGGAAAGAAAAAAATGATTTTTTTTTCGCTTTAATGTCTTTGTTTTTTGTTTGTTTTTTTAATAATAGTGCCAATACTATATTGAATTTTTAAGTTGTAATGCGTGTTCTATTAGAAATATAAATTACGTTCACATTTTCTGTATAATAACATATGAATACACTGAAAAGAAAAACATGTGGAATTTAGATGTTAGTACTCTTATAATAGTACTTCTCTTTTATTTCATTTCAAGAGCTTTTTAACTTTTAAAATCATAAACATTACATAATATATGAACTTCTCATTCTTTAATATATTTTCTTTTTATGTATGAACATATTTGTAAAAGCGATTTGGGCTCTGCGTTAAATCGAAAGAAAATAATTGATACAACAGTATTCCAGTTTAAAATACAATCATGAAAAAATCGGATCTGCCGGAAATAAAAAAATAACCTAGCCTACCGATCTAACCTAGGGGGATATAACTCTATGCAAAAGTTTTGAAGGGCACAGCTAGTCTAATACATAATCGTCTAACGTAGTCGACTGACCGACCGACCGTGTGCATCCCGGCTAAAAATAGTCTGGGGAATTCAAAAATTTTCGTCTCCTTCGATAACTACGTAACTACAAGCGGGGGAATGGATGAGAGGTGGAGTGTTTTATTTATGTGGGAAATAGGAGTTAACTCGCTTGCTGGGTTAAAATAGTCTGAGGAATTCCAAAACTGGAAATCTAAACACAACAAGGATTTCTTATGAAGAACTGTTTGTAAAGGAGTCCATCAACTATTATGAATGAATTAAGATTTTAAGAGTTTAATCATCGGGGGTTATTTATGTTAAGATTGTGTACCCATAGTGAGGATTATTTTCTTTGGGATGAACTATTTACATATGAACTTTATTTGATGTACTATTAGGTGTCCCTATTCTCAAATGTATTTTAGCTACAGTAATCTCTTCATGTCCTTAGGGGCACTGCGAGTATATAGACTGATTGTTAACGCACTCAAATATATTTTTCACTATTTTCAACTTTAACTGTGTGCCTACTCGCCGGTCCGGGTACCGGGCCTTTGTTTACTAGTATAATATAAAACAACTAATAGACTTCCAGGTGTGTGAGTCAATACATACGATTGTTTACATGAAGGGGGGTTACAGAGAATTAAAAGTATCATCCTTATATTATTTAAAGAAAATACTATTCCTTTTATTTTTTTTAAATCGTCTCAAAGTCACTATATTAAGGGGGTACCTTATCAGGGTTTCTAAAAAAGTTACTATAGACTCAAACTAAACACAATTCATACATATGATTAGGTATCATATAATTAGAAGAATAATGACTTAAAACATAAAATATTTCAAAATGGTTTCTATGGCGACGGCCGCCATCTTGAAAATAACCGAAGATTTCTCAAACTACTAATTAAATCATATGTGTTCTTAAAGATTATAAGACACTTAAGAAAATAAGATATTTTTCTTCAAATATCTTGAAAAATAAGCAAATTATGGATAATAGAAAAGTAGGCATCTTTAAAGCATTTTGAAATTCAAAATCTGATCAAAGTAACCATTGCAAGTAATCTCTCAAGATGGGTTCAGTGAGGAGGGGATGAGATGAGTAATACATAGCTTAAAGTAAGATCTTCACCAACAATGTGTTTTTTTTTAATGTTCACTATTTACTTTCTTCATGATGTTTTGGCTATATCGACAGTATGTCTTCTGTAGCACTGTTCTCGACTAGTAAATGACGACGTTTGTCTTGTATGTACATGTTATGTCAGACGATGTTGTAATACTAATTGGCAGACAAAATTGAATTACCTCTTGTGGAAACCTAGGGAGATACTTTCAGTGATATTCATGGGGCCCTAGGTATCAGATTTGATAGAAATTAATACTGGAAGTGAGCCCTTCGCGGTTGTTTAGTTTACATAAGAACGGCTCTGATGTGTTGGATTCTATAATGTGTTCTATAATTTGTTCTATAATTTGTCCTTTAATTTGTTCTATAATTTGTCCTTTAATTTGTTCTATAATTGATTCTATATTTTGTTCTATAATTTCCTCTCTAATTTGTTCCATAATTTGTTCTATAATTTTTCCTTTATTTTGTTCTATAATTTGTTCTATAATTTGTTCTATAATTTGTTCTATAATTTGTTCTATAATTTGTTCTATAATTTGTTCTATAATTTGTTCTATAATTTGTTCTATAATTTGTTCTTTAATTTGTTCTATAATTTGTCAAGCCCCTGTAATGGCTCTAATGTATGTCTCTCAGATCCTCTAAAAGAAATGGGACAGTTTTACTGTAGTGCCCTCCTTTCATCTGCACCGGACATCGAACCCGCTTTTCATCTCACGACCACCCACCCCTGATGTTGTATAAGTAGGCCATTAAATGTTCTAGTTTATCAAAGTTCACAGTCTTATGTTAATGCCCTAAACAATAGGTTGACCACACAGTTCTAAGTGAAAGTATGTTGGATGACTGAAAATAATTGAATTCATTTTTTTTTAATCAAAACAACGTAAAAAAAAAAAGAAACATCCTAGAATTACAATTGATATAACTATGGCTTGTCCTCCTTTTAGTTCTAAGAGCAATTTACTGGTTATAACAATACTTATCAAATGGTTTTATTAATTTTTATTTAAAGTCACACTTAATTCATTTGTATATCTCGCCTTTCCGGGTTTATTTATTTTTATTCCTCGATGTACATACATAAGCGAAGCACAAGTTATCGTTGGTTGAAGACAGTTGCGGAATTCATAACATTAGGTTGACGGACCAGCCTTCAATTCAATGCATAGTAAAGATGTTATCTGAGGGACTTGGTTGTGCTATGGGCACAGTTTCAGAAGTGCGCAAATTTTATCAGGGGTTATGATATTTTGAAAAACGTCTTTCCACCAGACTGGAATCTGATAACTCATGGCAGCTTGGCACTGGGAAAAATAAAAGAATTAAATCTTTGAATTAATAAGTGTATATTTAGAATATATACATGTCTTCTGTAATATACATGTTTTTTATAATATACATGTATTTTATGTAGTCTGTTGTATTTTATAGATTGTATAGTATGTTGTATTATGTAATTTTGGTTTACGTTGTTTAATTTAGGTTGTATTATGTAGATTGTATAATGTTAGTTGTAAAATGTAACTTGTAAAATGTAGTTTGTAAAATATACGTAGTAAATTGTAGGTTATAAAATGTAGGTTGTATAATGTAGGTTGTATAATGTAGGTTGTATAATGTAGGTTGTATAATGTAGGTTGTATAATGTAGGTTGTATAATGTAGGTTGTATAATGTTAGTTGTTAAAATGTAGGTTGTAAAATATACCTAGTAAATTGTAGGTTGTAAAATGTAGGTTGTATAATGTACGTTGTATAATGTAGGTTGTATAATGTAGGTTATATAATTTGTAAAATGTTAGTTGTAAAATGTAGGTTGTAAAATGTAGGTTGTATAATGTTTGTTGTAAAATGTAGCCTGAATAATGTAGGTTGAATAATGTAGGTTGTATAATGTAGGTTGTATAATGTAGGTTGAATAATGTAGGTTGTATAATGTAGGGGTTTGGGACCCTTCATGTTCTACAAAGCCACTCTTACGTTTGTAGGAGGGCCGTAGGCAAATGTACACTTTGGATAAGGGGGAGGTGAAGGTATATCTAGAGATACAAGGCAAAGGTACATTTGGGAGCCCTGGTAAAAAAGACGTTTGGAGCCCCTCATGTTCTTTTTCAAATGTGGCCTGTCCCAGTATGTTGTACCTTGTCATATGTATGTTGTGTCATCCCAGTATGTTGTACCTTGTCATATGTATGTTGTGTCATCCCAGTATGTTGTACCATGTCATATGTATGTTGTCATCCCAGTATGTTGTACCTTGTCAAATTATGTTGTGTCGTCCCAGTATGTTGTACCTTGTCATATGTATGTTGTGTCATCCCAGTATGTTGTACATTGTCATATGTAGAATTTGTTGACAGTTGTTGTGCCTTAAATCATACGTCTACTCTGTAATTCAGTCTACATATCAACCAAACAATGAATAATTATTACACTGTGACATTACAAACATATCAAAGGTAACACACAGTGCTAGAAGAAAAAGGACATTTCCACTTACCGTTGAGTCAGCCGGTGCAGGGAGGCGATGACACAATTGGTCAACATTGGTCATTAAAGTTTTCTGTTCGATGAGACCAGAGGAAGCATTTAGTAAGTAAACTTTATGCAATGTTATATCATTAAGTAACTTATCAATCAATCCTAATATTCAGTGCTAAACTTACTTCATCTTTATACAAGTCTTTATCAATCAATCCTAATATTTTGAGATATAGTGTACAATCTACGATGTTGCACAATCCAGCCTTACATTCTTTGGAGTGGTTCATAGCAGATGATCTTTTTGTTCGTTTACTACTCGAGTCGACTGTACACATGTAACGGGAAAATGAAAATGAAAATCTGCAATGTGTTAGATTAATGAAACTTTTCACGCTATTTAATTTTATTTCCAATTATAAATTATATCAGGGCTGCCAAACTTGATTATAAATTATATCAGGGCTGCCAAACTTGATTATAAATTCAGAACTAGATTTTGTTTTAGCCATCTAGTTAAAAGAAAGTGCTATTTTAACAATTGATAAATCTATTTCGTTCAGCTAGATATTAAAATGTGACTTTATATATAGTGGTGTCACTATGGTAAGTATCACCAGGTGCTGAAAAATCAGGGTGTCAAACACCCCCCCCCATACTTTCACCATGAGCAATGGAACATATTTCATATTTTCATGCACTAGACCTTACAGAATCGTATATGATTGTCATGTTTATGAAATACGATTCGATTAGTCCAAAAGTTAATCAGTTTTAAAGACATAAGATAAAAAACAAAATACACACTGTCATTTAACTTGAAAGCATTAAAGAACCGCAAAATCCAGCAAGGCAAAGTCAATTTATTGCTATTTTGACAATAAACTTTAAATTTTCTTTCCTGGTCTTCAAAGCTGCAAATCTGTCAATCACTCCATCAATATCAATATATGTGTTATTGCTCATGTTTTTAACTATGATCGGTTATAAAAACCCGACTAGACAGAGTTCCCTATGTTGGTGTCAGTCGGTGCGGCCCGCAACCCCCGCACCCTCCTAGTGACGTTGAATAAATATAATTGAATCGTGGAACTTTGCCTCATTGATTGGTGTGTTGTTTGAGAGTGCAACGAGACTGAACGCTACTTAAGATTATAAACCAGTTATGATATCGGCAGCTACATAAAACCAGTATAGTTATCTGAAGCAGCAGTGAGGAACACACAGTGTTACCTTGGAGAAGCATTACATCAACAAGTACATAACATTATATACAAAAATATAGTGTTACACATACAATCTTTTGAAGTCGTAGAAGTGTTAACATTATTAACGTTTTTCTATTTTTATTTTTTTAGCAACTTTCATCACTTACCTGATTTAATTTCATGTTGCTCACTCTGTGAGCCAGAGCATAATGTGAGCTTCATACAAGCGATTTGTGGATCAAATCCTGACTGTAGCTCTTGTATGACTCTCGGTATGGATTGGAAACACTGAGAAGTCATTGGAACTTCGGTTATTGATATAATGTTAACAAACCCAATAGTTAGTAACTTCACTTATTGATATTGTCAACAAACTCAGTAGTTAGCTATTGAAATATTATAAAGACTATAAATGTTGTTAATAAACTCAATATATAGCAATTGAAATATGGCTTTCATAAAATTATATTTTCATCAGACTCAATTATTAGTTTCAGAAGTACTATGCAATGACATTGTCAGAAGTATCATGCAATGACATTGTCAGAAGTATCATGCAATGACAATGTCAGAAGTATCATGACATTGTCAGAAGTATCATGCAATGACAATGTCAGAAGTATCATGCAATGACATTGTCAGATGTATCATGCAATGACATTGTCAGAATTATCATGCAATTGGCATTGTCAGAAGTATCATGCAATGACATTGTCAGCAACCAAAGTGTTACCTTTGAAAGTGTTATGCCTACTTATAAATAATATCATCAATCTCACTTGTTTGATAAACGAGCACTTATTTATTGACTTATCAACGCAATAAATGATGTATTAAAAATGTGTATGAAATAAATACACGATATATACTTCAATCTAAGGAGTGCACATAGCAATTTACTCACAGTACGTGCCTGTTTGCGCAGTACGATTTATATATTGTAAATGTAAATAAAACGTAACGAGAATGACAGATACATAGACAAGCATACATACAGTTAAATATATGGATGTATAGCGGCAATCAAATTTACTCTAAACATTCTTTTCAATAAATGTATCACAGTTACAGTTTCTATTATGACTTTTGTCAGTGGTGTCAGTAGGTTAAAGTCACCCGGTTCGGTAAATTAGGGTGTCACACCCTCAAGACTTCCACCATGAACAATGGTATATATTTCGAATGAACCTGCAGTAGACCTTAGAGAATTTACTTTAAAATTAAGCGATAAAAAACGATAGTAGTACTGACTTATTCCTTAAATTATGATACTTTTTTAAAATGAGTTGTAAACTACTCTCATTTTTAATTTGTCTTTTTTTAACGTTTGCAAAAAAAAAACTCTAGATTGATTTGAGCAACTTTGAACAGTATTCATTTACCTGATCTCTTGACGCTCTGCATGGTGGCACCTTGTGCTACTGCACTGCATGGTGGCACCTTGTGCTACTGCTCTGCATGGTGGCACCTTGTCCTACTGCTCTGCATGGAGGCACCGTGTGCTACTGCTCTGCATGGAGGCACCGTGTGCTACTGCTCTGCATGGTGGCACCTTGTGCTACTGCTCTGCATGGTGGCACATTGTGCTACTGCTCTGCATGGTGGCACCGTATGCTACTGCTCTGCATGGTGGCACCGTATGCTACTGCTCTGCATGGTGGCACCGTGTGCTACTGCTCTGCATGGTGGCACCTTGTGCTACTGCTCTGCATGGTGGCACCTTGTGCTACGTCTCTGCATGGTGGAACATTGTGCTGCTGCTGTGCATGGTGGCACCTTGTGCTACTGCTCTGCATGGTGGCACCTTGTGCTACTGCTCTGCATGGTGGCACCTTATGCTACTGCTCTGCATGGTGGCACCTTGTGCTACTGCTCTGCATGATGGGGCCCTGTGCTATTACTCATGTTTTCGACTATGATCGGTTATAAAACCGACTCTATCTAGAACATTCTGATTTGAAATTTAGAATTGTTCATTTTGTTTTCACCCTTATGTTGGAGTCACACGGTGCGGCAAGCATCCTTCGCACCACTCCAGTGACGTCACTGCTTTTTGTATCGAATCAGAATCTAACCCAACATTTAATACTCACCTGCTCGCGCATGTTTCCTGCAGTCAAGTTACAAATTTTATAAAGTGTCCTGTTCAGCACGTCTGTTGAAGTATTTTGTTGAATGTAAAAATCAAGTTTTTCCATGAGTACGAGACAAATATAACAAAAGCTGGTTCCGTTCTGTCAGCAAAAAGTATAAGGAATAATAAAAAAAATATGTAACAAAAAAAGTATAATAACGAATTAATACAATTTATATTTTCTATGTGAACATATAAAATTAATAATGTTTAGAACATTAGAACTGTTTACCCCGATCTGTGTTTGGTCAGATAATGATGACTCTGTAGTTATCGTTGATGACGTGATGGGACTGACTGTCGAACAGAGAACAGTAGGAATTTTATTTTGACATTCTTAGAGAAATGAACATTCTCTATTAAATAACAGCTCATTATCTGAACAGCTTCCTCCTGTTATCACTACTACAATAAGTCGTTAAGAGCGGAAATCCACAATATTAGAGAAAGTATAAACTCAATAAATCAAACAGATTTAACAAAAATAGTTTTCTACACACTCTCACACAGTAGGTCTTTCTACTGTACAGATTCAAAGTAAAACATTTATTTGTATGTTATTATATATTACAAGGACATCTTTTAGACCGGTACCCATTGAATATGGCCGGTGGGATAGGAATAAAACCTCAACATACGTACCCTAGCTTGATTTAATTTTTTTTTTTAAAGTACAGTAATTTTTGCTTGAGAACTTAATCAACTTGATCTTTTTTAATAGTATTTAACTTGAAGGTCAGACATAGTGCATTCTCAAAGTAAATAAATAATGATTTGTGGTATACATTCTATATTTAGAACCTGTCCAAAAGTATGCATTCTGCTAAGTTTCACGTTTTAATATTTACTTTTACGACAATAAAAAATGTATGATTGTACTTAGCTCGATGATGGGGCTCATGTAGCCGAGTGGTCTACAATATAGATTAACTAACATGGGGTTTGTGACAGGAGAGAAATGTTCAGGACCGTTAGGACTGTTGTATTTTTTGTGGTATTGTGGTAGATCTACATTAGGCTACTATTTCAACTCTTTAGACTTAATTAAACCTTTGTTGTTTTGCTCGTGCAATGCCTAACTGTAGGATTAGACGGCCCTGCCATTAATTGTAAAATTTTGAAATAATTCATTTGTGTCAAACTAAAAATTATATATCATATAATCAGGGCCGACGCGAGATGGAGGCAACAAAGGCTTTAGGAGGACTCGTCTATTTCGTGAAGTATTTTTATTTTTATTTTATTTATTTAAATGCCACAAAATTGGGGGAAAGATGGCTATATGGGGTCCCCGTTGTCATATCCTGTCAGTGATACCAGAATTCCTGACTACAATCTTGTGTAAATAAATATATACAATGACGTATGGCTATAAAGATCACTGAAATGATCCGTGAAGTCCCTGTAAGTGTCACGGATTGTGAGTAATTTGGCGAAACATTCCCACTTTATTCCAACCCTTGACTCGCCCAGTCACTCTTTAATAGTATTAATAAATATAATAGTATATGTTCCATTACTCCCACCCATCCCTTCCTACCCCAACCCCGCAATTGCGTCATACCACTTGATACCACAGGTGCTGGGATGAAAAGCGGCATCCCGACCAGGGAGCCAACGGCATAGAAAAATTGACCGAGAAATGTGAATTCGCACCTCTGTTGACCGCTCGGCCACTGGTCCACGGAGCGGCTATCTACAAAGGGAGAAACCCGCTCAGAAGTTCAGCTACGCTCGGCTTTTGTCGGTATGACGTACCGTCACCCCCCCCATCTAGGGCGGGGAATTAGCCCCTCCCCCCCCCACTGATTGATAGGGAGCACAGATGATGATTGGTCACGTGTGTAAAAGTATGGGAGTATTGTAGAATAATTTAGAATTCGACTGGGTGGTCTTGTAAAAGGGCAGTCGATCAAGTGAGAGAGAAAGAGAGAGAGTGAGTTATATTGTGATAATGTCATTTTCCCCTTATGCATTTATATTGGATTATTTTTACGGCATTTTGGATTATCTTTGCTTTATGTTTATGAGCCACCAGATCCCTGTTACGGACTGGTGCCTCTATATAAATAAATATTTGAGTGTTGTTACACAAGACTTGTCGATTGATATCTTCCCGTATTGTACGTTTAATTGCTGGTGAGACTGTGTGTAGCAGAAACACAAATAGAAATACGAGTACCAATTGAGTCAGCCCTCATACTTCTAGACAGCTAGCCAAGGATACCCTCACAGTAAGGATGACATGTTTACCTCTTAAAGCCTATAAACCACTATGCGACGGTTATGGTGCCCTCTTTTCATCCCCACGATAGCCTATGGTCATAGAGGCACTACGGGGACATGGAAGGAACTCTCACCATGACCTGAAAAAAAAACTCGGTATAGTATAGTGCTGCGGTATAGAGCGTGCGATGATCGAGCTGAAGGTCCAAGGCTCGATTCCCGCGATCTTTTAAGGTCGTAGTGAAAGTTTCTAACTCCACCTAACTCAAAATGAGGACCTGACATTAGTTGGGAATAGCTTGGGCGTTGAGTAGCCACCTACCCATGTCGTCCGTGGTACTTCCCTAGACATTACACTCTCGAATTTTGGTTGGGAATGAACAAATGGTTCTATGTAAACCGTGTCCTCATCAGTTGTTTGATTGAATCGAAAAGATAAACAGTGTATCCTTACAGGAACATGAACACACAAATAACTGCAGCCAGTTATAAATATTACCTGCACTGCAACCAGTTATAAAATACATATCATTACCTGTACAGTACCCAGTTATAAAATACATATCATTAACTGTACTGCAACCAGTTATAAAATACATATCATTACCTGTATAGCACCCAGTTATCACCAGCACCACAAGCAGGTAAACGTGAGACGCCATGATTTACAATTAATTAAGAAATCAAACACAGGTTTTTAAACAAAACTTTTCAACACACCGTGACATGTCGTGACAATATAGGTGACACATTATCTGATGTGTCAGAGAAAATAATAAACTGATGTTTATTCATAGAGTGATGACATCATGTGTCCGAGATAAAAGGCTTCACTCATCACACATCGATTTATCACTTGTTGTTATCAATCACCAGTGTTTGAAGACTTCAAGAGTACTTCGAAAGATTATTTGTTTGAATTTAATTTTATCTTTTATGTAAGCAAAGCAAGCAAGTCGTTTAATTTAATCTTTTTTACTTTTGTTTTAAAACTGTATTTGTCATGTAACTCTAAAGTACATGCAACTATATACATATTTTCCGTCGCCTTAATTTTAAATTACAAAGTAAGACAATGTTTACTTAGATTACATTTAGACAAAGTTTAAGTTCAGAATAATCTAACGATATTTAAATTAATTGTAAAATCATCAACAAAGGCCGAGTTGTTAAGGAATGAACATGAGAATCTAGTTTCAGGAGTTTGAAATCAATTCACTTTTAACTTTTTAAAAACTATTTATCCTTTGATTTAAACCAGTGGTTCCCAAAGTGGTCCCTACGGACCCCCAGGGGTCCGCGGTATCATTCAGGGGGTCCGCGGAAAATTAAAATTCATTTGGGGGTCCCTGAACAACTCCAGGGGGTCCGTGAAAGGTTTAATGTAAAATAGCCAAATTATGATATATTTATGTTGCGAGGCTCTTTTACAAACTTGTATTAGTTGTTCCAACAGCAGTGAACAACACTAATACACTAAGTCGACGCCGGTTGAAAGTAACAATAGTAATATTTAATTCTTTAGTATAACTGCATGAACATGAATTGACTCAGGAGGAGTACAATTACTACGGTCTAGTTTTGGGCATCATAGTATGCGGAAATTGCGTCATCAAACTCTGACTATATTGTTTCCCCACAATCCATCGGCACGGCATAAAAAACGGTTATTAAGACATGCCTAGACTGACCAGATCAGCACGATGTGTGTACTGCTGATCGGCCAGAATGACAATGCAAGGTTTTTTTTCCTGCCACTCGGACAGAGGGGAGGGTGTAATGTGCCTGACTACCTGCAGGCTGCGACGCTGTGCTTGAGTGGGACAGAGTGGAAGGGTGTGAATACCATTGTCTCGGATTGTCCTCATTGACCACAGTACCACCACTGTCGCTAAAAAGTTTTTTTTTCCTGGCCAGGAGAACCCAATGATCTTTTACCGACAGACCATGGCATCCCTTCTAGACCAGGTTAGACGAATGGATCCAGATCCATAATAGTGCAGATACCACACTTTAATATTAGCCAAAAGGCTGAGAAGCGTCTCTGCAACAATTCATTGGGACAACATCTAAGAAGATGATGTTGACTACATACTTTTTTATTGATTGCAAAGTCGAGAAAGCTGTATATTATTGATGAAGAACTTATTTTACCAGTTGTAAGTGAGGTAATACACACAGTTTCGCACAAACCACATTTCGACATTATAAAAAGAATTGACATTATAAAAAGAATTACGCTGAGTAATAATACATTGCTCACAGTCCGTTGAAAATTCTTTATGTGATTACTTAAAAATATCTCAATTTTCTAAACAGCTTGTCGAGTTCATAACAAGAGGCGTAGCGGGGGGTTATGGGCAAGGGGGGAGCATCGCGGCCCGGGCGCTATATCCCAAGGGGAGCTAAATGGTATAGTTTACATATATTATATTGTTTTCGAATAAGGGGGGCACTAAAGAGGTATTAAAAGGTATTGTGCCCCGGGCGTGAATTAAGCTGGTTACGGCACTGGTTCACTTTACCAGGAACTGAAGCTTTACTTTTTAACTTATGTAAGATTTGTAAAGAAGAAAATATTTGTTAAATGTTCGGTACAAAAGGTAAAACGTTATTTACTGAATTAAAAAGATTTTTCAATGTAAATGCTATACCCTTGACTGATATCATTTCTGTTGTTTCTGATGGTGCTCCGGCAATGGTAGGAAGATACCGAGACTTTCTGACATATTACAACAATCTGTACCAATCGTATTTTCAGTGCATTGTGTCATTTATCGACATCATTTGGTCGCAAAATATCTTAGTGAACGTCTGCATGGATCACTAGATTATGTCATTCAAGCCGTTAATAAAATCCAGAAGGAATGCCTTCAATGAGATATCATTTTCGTCAGCTTTGTTTGAAAAATGACCGTAATGACGAAGGCGATAACCAATTACTATTTCCCACAGAAGTACGTTCGTTATCTTAAGGTGCATGTTTAAATCAAATTTTATGCGCTCTTTGATTCCGTATTGATATGCCTGGAAAGCAAAGACAATGATTTGCGACACAATTCAATTACATGTAATTAAAAAACAAGCAATTTAAGTCTTTTCCGTTTCGGATAAAGGACATTTTAGAGCATTTTCGGTTACGCCGGACGAAATCCGTATTTTTTTTCCGGGTTACAGCCATAAATATTGCTCCACGCCCATGAATTTTGATAAATTTAGAGAGGGAAGTAATCATGTTGAATAATTATTACAAAAATAAATAATGATTACGCCCCTTTGATTAGCTTTTATTATTTATATTTAAAATATAATTAAAAACGGTATATAAGAAACTCTTATATTTGGGCTCTGAGAGGTCAGATCGCGAAATGGACTTTTGATGTACACTTGGCAGGCCAAGACCTACAAAATGATATATACATCATGGGTCTAGGACTTTTGGTTGCTGAGATCTAGGGCGCTCCATTGTTAATATAGCTTATATAGTAAAAAACGGTACTTTATAATCCCACTTTTACGGCCCTCAGAGGTCAGATCGCGAAATGAACTTTTGCTGCACACATGGCAGGCCAAGACCTACAAAATCATAAATACATTATGGGTCTAGAACTTATGGTTGTTGAGATCTAGGGTGATGACGGAAAGACAGACAGACAGACAAAACGGGGACAACAGAGCATTTTTTTTTCGAAAATGCTCTAAAAATATCCTGTTCATTTTTGTAGCTTTTTCACTTGGGGGTCCGTGGGCAAGTTTTGATTATAAAAAGGGGTCCATGGGTCAAAAAAGTTTGGGAACCACTGGTTTAGACTGTTAAAAAAAAGTCTCAATTTCATTCATAGCATAAAATCAACAGACCCATTTAATTACATGAACTTATTCATGATAACCACAAAGTCGAACTATGATCTTTTTATATGCAAAGGTAGCCTGCATAATATAGAATTGAAACAAGAATAGATTTGAAAGACGTCATTTTAGTTAGTATGTCTATCAAGAAGAAAGAGATGACAAAATGAAATCTATTTGTCTGATAAATGTAACGAACAGCACTTAGTTTAAAGATGCTCAGCTGGAAACACTTTTAAAAAGGATTCCAGTCCCCAACCAATTAGCAACAATGTCTGTCAAATTGTATAAAATTACTTTTTATATTCTTTTTTTTTTTATGGCGTATCTCTGCGATTGACAAGAGACAAATGTAAATATGCTCTTTGTAAATATGACCTATATAAGACAGAAAGACCCGCTAATTCTTAAAGTAAAGCTACATACATAATCTATACTCTAGTTTTAAAACCGGAACTGAACCGAACTGCATGCTGTGGCCTAGCTTTCGGCAAGCTTTCGGACACAACGGTCCGTTTGTGAGCTTCTTTCTCGCGGGACCACTCAATTTCGCGATTTACAAAATGTATATTTTTTATCCCCGAGTACTAGTTAATGTTTTAATGTAATTGTTAGATAATAAATAACCATCTTTTAATACAAAAAAAAAACAACAATAGTTTTTATGTTTCTCTTTGATTATGATGATCTTCGCAGTGTAAGAAAGTTTTGATGACGCATTTTTTTTAATTAGCTAAACTAATATAATGTTGTAAACTACTATAATGTTGTATGGTATGAATGCACGTATATTAGATGTTTTTTTTCTTGTTTCCTACTTGTAGTCTATTTCGTCAACACTTCTGTCTCTGTAACAGGCTCAACGGGAGTGCAATAAATGTGGAGATGCGCTGCAGAGCCGTCCCCAGGCAATTTGGCGCCCTAGGCAGTCATCTTTTAGGACGCCCGCCCCTTCTGCATGAACAGTAAAGAGTGGGAAATTCTAAAATTTGGCGCCCCTAGCGATTTGGCGCCCTAGGCAGCTGCCTATACCCAGAGCCGGCCCTGATGCTCTGCTTCTCTAGTGAGTCCACCATTGTACGACTATGTATACAGATCTACTTCCACAATCTTATATGTAATGTGTAGTCTAGTACTTTGATTTGGCTACCTAGGATACAGATCTACCTCCACAATCTCATATGTAATGTGTAGTCTAGTACTTTGATTTGCCCGCCTTGGATACAGACCTACTTTGTTTACACTTCTTTTGATCTAAATAAAATAAATATTTTTGAATGATTTAGTAAAAACATATTCTACAAAAGCCAAGATTGGCAAAACAAAAAAACTAAAAAAAAATCTCATAATGTTAGTATTTAAGAAACTTTAATAAAATCTGGCCATGTTTGATCTGTACAGGTTGTTTTAAGTTGTCACTCTAATCAAACAGTTGAATTCATTCATTTCTGGGTTGCCATACGGTAAGGGGAGTGGAGGGGGGGGGATAAAGATGACCAGCTTCGTCTACTCATTAAGTATTCTGCAATTTTAAAAGAACGGTCCATTCTGGAGGCGGGGACAAGGTGGAGAGAGAGCGACAGGTCACGTGATTTAAATTACGACGTAGGCATTGATTCCCTTGTATGAAAACTAGGGCTGTACCGTAATCCGATTCCGGTTCCTGTTAAGTCCGGCAGTTTTAACAAATCCGGTTCCGATTCTGGTTAAAATGTGCCGGATTTAAGCCGGATTTCTTTGTTGTTTGAAATTTGTAAGAAATTTGTTTAGCGCAACATAATTTTGAAATATTTAGCGCTATACAATTAAATTAAAACAATAACTTCCTTTGCTTTTTTTTTTAACTACAATAACGTCGATCGCTTTTAGTTCTATATGTAAGTACAAATATATTAAAAAAGGAAGATTTGAATCGTATTTAGTCTAGTAGTAATACGACACCTTACCTTCCACTACTTTTGATTCCGTGTTTTCTATAAACTATATTTAGCTATAAAAGGATAACTTCTTTAAAGAGCAGACAACAGTAACTATCTATTTTTGGGTATTTACAGTTTTAAAATAGTTCAATAATTTATTTTTCTGCAAATTTTTTAATTTAGTGGATTTTGTCACGATTCGGATAGAATTCCTCGCATATTTAGATAAATAACTAGAAGATATATTTTTAATTGAACATTAAAGTGATATTGATTTAGATTTGAAATGCATTTTAATTTGCGTTTTTATGACAAATAGTCAGATAATGGTTTAAAGGAAAGTATGAATGAAATAACACGGTTCGGTGACGTCACTATGGAAAAATAAAGAAAAATAAGCTATCGGGTGGTGCCACAGTATATATATTTATATTTTGAAATTCATTTATTAATAAACATGTTTATATACTTTCTAAGATATGTTACCCATTTCATTGTTTGATTGTAATAGAAATCAAATTAAATTAGGTACAGCTTTATTAAAATAATTTTTTAAAACGAAGAACCTGTTATTTTGACAGAGTTATCTTTCTTACCTCAAGATTGGGGAAGGGGTTTTAGTCACAGTCTTCAAAATTTAAATGGTTAATATTGTTTTTTGCTATCTAGAACTTAAGAACTAAATTTTTTAATTCTATTTTTCATTCTTATATCTTTTTTTTGTTAGGCGAGAAATTATTACTTCGTTCGGAAAAAATTACTATTTAATTCGGTTAAATCCGATTCCAGTTCCGATCCTGCAGGATCTAAAAATTACATTCCGGTACAGCCCTAATGAAAACGGATGACAGTACATGAATCCAAAAATTTTCACCTGCTATTTGTTGCCATTACATCGTATTTATCTTGTTGTATTTAACTATTTTAATCACACCAACTAAATGAATGATTATTTACATTTTTCATAATTACAGTATACTTGTTCAGCTGATTGCAACCTGTGAAACATCCCCCCACCCCCAGTTGTCCATGATTTATTCCACAGAATGTTGTAACATTGTAATTTGTCTTCTCAATAAAACCAACATCAAACAACTTTAAAATAAATGTTTGGTTCTTGATCTACTGGAGTTGATAAAAATAATATTTTGGAAGGACACGGGTGTCACACATCAGACACGGTAAATTGATTGTTTTCTTTCAAGTCCATAGCATGCGATGACAGACAAACTAAACTTTCTGAAAAAGAAAAAAAAGGACTTTTTTCAAATTAAGGAAACATTTAGTTAAAATGTGCACATCTCCCAACATTTAGTTAAAATGTGCACATCTCCCAACATTTAGTTAAGATGTGCACATCTCTCAACATTTAGTTAAGATGTGCACATCTCTCAACATTTAGTTAAAATGTGCACATCTCCTAACATTTAGTTAAAATTGCACATCTCCTAACATTTAGTTAGGATTTGCACATCTCCCAACATTTAGTTAGGATGTGCACATTTCCCGAGACTAATGTCCGAATAATACATTGAAAAGATTTGTTCTTATACAATGTCGATAATCGGAGCAGTTCAGGGGGCGGCCTAGGCTCTAGCGACCCAACGGTGCCTCAGACGTGAAAAGGTTTTGCAAACTTAGGTGTGCACGACCGGCAGCCCTATGGCCACTTGTGGTCGTGTGAGAGGTGGGCCGTGAAAAAAAATAAATGTGTAATGGCTGTACTGGGCCCACCGTGCACTTTACAAACATCCAGACCTTTCTAACATATTCTAATTTCTATAAATGAAAATCTGTTTAATATAATATCATTATATTGATATACTGATTCAATTGACTTTACAAGTATTACATTCTATATCATGAGTTTAGGTTATACAACACTCATATGCATTTTGTTATCGACGTTCTAATAAATGATCTGCAATATCGTGATATTTCGAAAACCTTCTGTAATAATTCTTTTGAGATTTAATTGTAAACATTTGATGATTCTGATACTGTGATACAAAGATTCACAAAGTATATAAAATTCATGCGCCCAACGTTTTTCGTTTTATAAAAATTTGAAGCTCTTATAAAATCTATTACCATGTGACCAAGTTATTCAGAAATTATTTTCTGCGTTTTAGTAAGCAAGAAAAACTTTGTTTTTTTATAAAATATTTTTTATAATGTAATTTTTTTATATTTCTTTATGAAATGTAATCTTTCTCTGTGAATAATTACGAAATTCATCATGTGATATACTCGTTGTTCAGATGTTTCCTGGATCAGGTGAACCCTTTATGATGGTGAAAGTTAAGTGAGCTCTTTATTGTGGTGAATGTTAGTTAAGCCCTTTATAATGGGGAAGGTTATGTGAACCCTTTTATGAAGGGTGAAGTTCTAGTGACTCCTTTATTATAGTAAAGCTCTAGTGAGCCTTTTATGATGGTAAAGTTCTAGTGAATCCTTTATTATAGTGAAGCTCTAGTGAGCCTTTTATGATGGTGAAGTTCTAGTGAGTCCTTTAAGATAGTGAGGTTCTAGTTAGTCCTTTATGATAGTGAAGTTCTAGTGAGCCTTTTATGATGGTGACAACTTACCTTTATTGACGATGTCCTCAGCGGTAATGTCCGGACTAATGTGGAGGACTGGACTATTTCTGACTGATGACACTGTAGAAGTGAACACGGTACTTGGTATGAACAGATTGTTATCAGGCGTTTAGACAAAGAGACGAGCAGACAAAACAATAGATAGACTAACAGAGCTATCTGTGGACTAACAGGGCAATAGCTAGACTAACAGAGCTATCTGTGGACTAACAGGGTAATAGCTAGACAAACAGAGCTATCTGTGGACTAACAGGGCAATAGATAGACTAACAGATCTATCTGTGGACTAACAGGGCAATAGCTAGACTAACAGAGCTATCTGTGGACTAACAGGGCAATAGCTAGACTAACAGAGCTGTCTGTAGACTAACAGGGCAATAGCTAGACTAATAGAGCTGTCTGTGGACTAACAGGGCAATAGCTAGACTAACAGAGCTATCTGTGGACTAACAGGGTAATAGCTAGACTAACAGAGCTATCTGTGGACTAACAGGGCAATAGCCAGACTAACAGAGCTATCTGTGGACTAACAGGGCAATAGATAGACTAACAGAGCTATCTGTGGACTAACAGGGCAATAGCTAGACTAACAGAGCTATCTGTGGACTAACAGGGCAATAGCTAGACTAACAGAGCTATCTGTGGACTAACAGGGCAATAGATAGACTAACAGAGCTATCTGTGGACTAACAGAGCAATAGCTAGACTAACAGAGCTATCTGTTGATTAACAGGGCAATAGCTAGGCTAACTCAATAACAGATAGGCTTAAAGAAAAAAAATATGTTGTGTAACAAAACTGAGAGATAGATGACTGAATGAATGGACAGGCTGATGACGTTAGTAGAGTGACTTCTCGTCCCACCTTAATCTCTGACAATGAGCGGTAAACTCAGACTGCTGCGGAACTCATTCTTGAACCCACTGCTGAGACTGGCGATCAGGACCGGGTTGATAACAGAGTTGAAGTAGGCCATGAATGTCGTGATGAACCTCCAGATCTTGTCCATATTTACAGACAACACGCTCAGCTGCATCTTGAAACAAAGAACAATCACGTGGTGAAATAATACATTTGGGGGAGGAGAGAGGGAATGAAAAATGTTTGTCTACTATTTCATTCACTGTGACTCGGCTATTACTATCAATGCCCCCAAATTAATTCTAAAAATCAAATTTTATTATAAAATATACTTCTTTATCATTGTGTTCCAATTTTTTTTTCTTATATAAAACTCTCCGCAAGCCGCACAGCCCCCCCCCCCCCCAAAACAAAATCCTGGCTACGGCCTTGATTACTATTATTGATAGGGGGGACGGATCATCATGCAGGTAAAGCGCTTGGTTGTAAACGTGAGGGTCACAGATTCGGACCACGGGAATTCTTTCAGTTCATAGTCAAAGTTCCCTCCATGTCTCCCGTGGTGCCTCCATGGCCATTGCACTATCGGATTTGGTGGGGGGGGGGGTGAAAGAAGATAAAAACAGTTCCATCTCATCCTTACAGGGACTTCGCAGGTCATTGATAGTGAAAATTAAAATTTTATTTTATGTTTTAATTCATTCATAAATTAGAATATAGATCACATGGTGCGCTCATCGCTTGAGTTTTAGCCATTAAAAAATAAATGCCCAATAAACGAATACTTTGTGCACTCTATTGTAACATGGGTGCGCGCGCATCATTGAGAGAACACTTTGAAAGAGAGAGAGAAATCACCAAGTTTCCAAGGATAATCGACAAAAAACCCAAATAAGCGGGGACAAAAATAGCTATGAAGTGGACGAAAACTGAGGTCAACGAAAACGAAGTAGCGTTCAAATATTTCCTAGCCAGGTCAAAAGTTATGAACATCGTAAGACATTAATTGTAAAAATGTGTATCTGTGTATTTTACCTTCTCATAGCTGGCAGTCCACAAGGTTGATATTTGAAATGGTGTCCAGCAGATGTAGAAAACAACAGCAATAATATAATACAATCGATACTCCTGGAAGGAGAAAATACTTTTAATGGACCATTCACATATTACTTAACACTATTTTTCCTAGATGTCAATCCACCCCCACTATAATAACCTTATACTTCGTGTTGTGTCTAAAAGATAACGTATCGTTAAAGTATCAATAAATTAACAAAGAGGATTAATAAATTATCAATTAATTACCAACAAAGTATCAATAAATTATCAATCAATAAAGTATCAATACCTTTACCGTTTGTCTGAACTGCGCGACGGTCATGGATTTAATTCCAGGGAACGTCCTGTTCTTGATCTTGTAGTAGGCGAGAATGTAAATGGCCAGTGTAAATAGACCCGGCACTACGAACATGGCGATCACAACGAGCATGCTGTAGACAAAGTGGATGGGACTCCAGACTTCACACGTTTTGTCTTTATAGTACTGGGAATAGATGACATGACATTGCTTGTCTTTATAGTACTGGGAATAGATGACATTACATTGTTTGTCTTTATAGTACTGGGAATAGATGGCATGACGTTGTTTGTCTTTATAGTACTGGCAATAGATGACATTACATTGTTTGTCTTTATAGTACTGGGAATAGATGACATTACATTGTTTGTCTTTATAGCACTGGGAATAGATGACATTACATTGTTTGTCTTTATAGTACTGGGAATAGATGACATGACATTGTTTGTCTTTATAGTACTGGCAATAGATGACGTTACATTGTTTGTCTTTATAGTACTGGGAATAGATGACATTACATTGTTTGTCTTTATAGTACTGGGATGAGATGACATTACATTGTTTGTCTTTATAGTACTGGGATGAGATGACATTACATTGTTTGTCTTTATAGTACTGTGATGAGATGACATTAAATTGTTTGTCTTTATAGTACCGGTGTTACGTTGGCGGATAGTCCTAATGCTAATCCTTGCCACGAACTGATCGCTGTCTAGAAGTATGAGACAGTAGATGTTGATGGTCTGGTGACAATATTTCTATTTTCACAGCTCACGTACAATCTCCTCTAATAAGTCAACGAAATACCGGTTTCTTTGCTGATAACACAAGTTTATTATGTAGATATGTTGACGCCAGTTCTCACATACGGTACTTGAGCTTACGTCCTACTCTGCTATCTCACTCGACTATCTAGTTCTCAGTCTCTCTCCTGTCTCTTCTCTCCTCCTCTCTGACTTACACACAAAAACGTCCTGCTAATATACAGTACACAATTGGCTTTGGCATCGGTGATTGATTACTTCTAATTAATTATCAGTCCAACTGACTCTACACTCGGGTTAATTTATGTGACGGGTCTGTGGGTGGGGAATCTAAACAAGGGAACCTATGACACTTTCGAACTCAGTTATCCTTCGTGAGAAGATTCTGCCCCACGACTTTCATAACGGTTCCAACTTCATCCTACGTGTCACGGTTACGAACATTCTTTCCCAGGTAAATTGTCTCCGTGAGCCCTCAGTACCACCGGTGACTCACAACTAATTAGCATGGGGGGAGGATAGGGCGTGCTCTCGCGTAAATTATTCATCTATCTGGTCACCATGATGCAACCCCCCCTTTAAGCACTCCTTTGTTTTCCGAAACCTGTAAACTATTGTGCTAAAATAACCTACATCGTAACAACCGGGATGAGATGACATTACATTGTTTGTCTTTATAGTACTGGGAATAGATGACATGACATTGTCTTTATAGCAGGCTTGCGGAGCCGCCATATTTTTTCCGGCTCCGGCTCCCACAAATTTGACGGCTCCGGCTCCGGCTCCGGCTCGGCTCCGGCTGCCTATTAAGATAGTATCACACGAGACAAAAATGTTTGTAATTGCTCCACGCTAACATGCCGCTGATAAAAAGTTATGCAAATTTTGCCGGGTTCACCCCCATAGTCAGGAACTTGAAAAATATACGCATAGTCGGTTTTACTAAAAACAAACCATTTCAGTGCATCCAGAAAGATATTATTTTCGATCGAGGTTTCACTAGTCGCCACTTTCATAAGTAATAAAAAGTTATTTCAATGATCAAATTAGCAAATAGTAAAATGATACGTTATTTAAAATATTTTAAAGACTTCAGTATTTATATTTATTATTTATAAATTCTAAGTGACTATTCGGACCCGGGTACCAATAAACTCCGATTTTTATTCGGACCCCGTCCCAATAAAGTCTGATTGTTATTCGGACCCAGCCCCGTAGCGTGAAATTGTACAGAAGGGGCCAGGCATTCTATAGCAGGGACCAGGCAATAACAGGAAGGGGGGCAGGTAATACATTATACTAAGTAGAACAAATAACCGGGGGGGGGGCAGACAAAACGCTACGGGCCTGTTCGGACCCGTGGTAAAAATGCACTTAGCTTAGCTATACATAAACTTTATTATTGTTTTTTGTTTATTTTGTTTATAATTGTTTGAATTGTATGATTTAATCGTTACTCGGTGTCTAAAGTTCCACTAAACGGACTCTGTGTCATTATTTTTTTCGGGTTCCGTCTAATAAAGTTTAAATATAGCTAAGCTTAATGCATATTTGCCACGTGTCCGAATAACAATCGGATTTAATTGGGACCCGGGTCCGAATAGCCACTGCCTTATAAATTTATCTAGTCTATTTCAGCTATTCTGTTTATAATAAAATTGTTAAATATAGAAAGCGACCATTTTGTTTTTAGTCTATTACGAATTCGCGGTCATATAATAATAAGAAATGACGCGTTCTATTTGTCGTCGTAGTAAAAATTTATTTTAAATGATTGATACAATTATACACTATAATAAAACTGTTTTAATTTTATATATAACAAAATAATATGCCATTAAAAAAATTTCGGAGGGTAAACAAGATTTAAAACGAATACAAAACGATTCCCCATTAAAGATTTCTTGTGGTGATGTGCGTGCACGCTATCATTTAAACGCTGTTACTGTTGTGGCGTTCGTAAAAATGACAACATTTCAAATTGTAGGAAGCAAATAAACAAATTTGCAATTTAAAAGCTAAAAAAAAAAAATTCTGCTGTAAAAAAAAACATTCTGGAGCCGTGCAGCCGCCAGATTTTTTCGGCTCCGGCTCCAGCAAAAAGTAGCGGCTCCCGGCACCTCGGCTCCGGCTCCGCAAGCCTGCTTTATAGTACTGGGAATAGATGACATTACATTGTTTGTTTTACACTTTACAATTTATAGTATATTTATTTGAATTTCAAAATCTATTTAAGTTAATACAAATTAATAGTAGCTTCAAGTCTGTAAATTGGTTTCGAATACAAACCACTCTAGTCCGTTTGACGAAGAAATGTTTACGTCATGTGATCATATTTCGACAACATAACCGTTTGCGGGACAATGTTGTAGTGACTCTAGGGCGACCGACCCGTTACCTTTAAACTGCAATGAAGTTGGATGCATTGTAGAATTCATAAAAAGCTTGTGCCACTGGAATTCAAACCCATCCAATCTTACTACGCCTTTAAACGGGGTGAATGTCTTGACCAGGTGAAAACAATATTTGCACATGTAAATCTGTATCAAGAAAATCTTAATTTTTTCTAGAGAGATCTGTGTCGAAACTGTGTAATGTATTTTAAAACTGAAACAATCTTTTAAAGCGTTGACTTTTTCCCTGACGCAGTCGTTTGAATTTTGAGGGCGAAATCTGCCTGTATTTTCGGAGAATTTTCAATTCTCCTTTATAATCGGTCAAAAGGTTTTATCGTGAGAAGGCGCACCTCCTATTATGGGATATCTCTTAATGCTACGACCAGGAACTTTTGTCAATAAAATATAACTCTTATTAAACTGACAAGTTTTATAAACGGCAGTCTAGTGGTAAATATTGACCTGTGGCCATATCTCTATGCACAGTGCTTCTGTCTTGCCTTGCAAGTGGACAAGGACAACATCACGTACAAAATACTTGGGTGAAGAAATGGACATCGCCAACAGCCAAGATATTACTGAAAGTAGAGCAACGTGTGAGTTTCATTTGAAGAATTAGCATCATCTTAAGCTAACAAGAGGCCATATAATCACAGACCCGTATAATCAGAGGCCCGTATAATCACAGACCCGTATAATCAGAGACCCGTATAATCAGAGGCCCATATCAGTGACCCATATATTTAGAGGCCAATATAATCAGAGGTCATATAATCAGAGGTCCAAATAATCTGAGGCCCATATAACCAAAGACTTTCCGAATAGCTCGGCATACTAGGTGGCTTTTGTTTGTATGACTTTATACAACTTAACAGTTGGGGTCACAGTTATCAAAAATTATAAGGAAGGGGGTGGCTAAGATTTGAAAGCGGTGGCCTTGAAAGCGGATTAGCCCACGGATCCTTAGTATTATTTTGCCTACAGTCCCTAATTTACTGGGGCCCCTTAATGTAACATTGACTAGGGCCCCTAAAATCGCGCATATGAAAGTCTATGCGTATTATCGGCCGAGCCGCCAGATTTTTTCGGCTCCGGCTCAGGCTCCAGTAAAAAAGTAGCGGCTCCCGGCTCCTCGGCTCCGGAAGCCTGGTTTATAGTACTGGGAATAGATGACATTACAGTGTTTGTCTTTATAGTACTGTGAATAGATGACAATACATTGTTTGTTTTACACTTCACAATTTATAGTATATTTATTTGAATTTCAAAATCTGTTTAAGTTAATACAAATCAATAGTAGCTTTAAGTCTGTAAATTGGTTTAGAATACAAACCACTCTAGTCCGTTTGACGAAGAAATGTTTACGTCATGTGATCATATTTCGACAACATAACCGTTTGCGTGACAATGTTGTAGAGACCAACTGTTACCTTTTTAGACTGCAATGAAGTTGGATGCATTGTAGAATTCATAAAAAGCTTGTGCCACTGGAATTCAAACCCATCCAATCTTACTACGCCCTTAAACGGGGTGAATGTCTTGACCAGGTGAAAACAATATTTGCACATGTTAATCTGTATCAAGAAAATCTGAATTTTTTCTCGAGAATTCTGTGTCGAAACTGAGTACATGTCATTGTAAAACTAAAACAATCTTTTAAAGCGTTGAATTTTTTTCCTGGCGCAGTCGTTTTAATTTGGAGGGCGAAATCTGCCTGTATTTTCGGAGAATTTTCAATTCTCCTTTATAATCGGTCAAAAGGTTTTATCGTGAGAAGGCGCACCTTCTATTATGGAATATCTCTTAATGCTACGACCAGGAACTTTTGTCATTAAAATATAACTCTGATTAAACTGACAAGTTTTATAAACGGCAGTCTAGTGGTAAATATTGACCTGTGGCCATATCTCTATGCACAGTGCTTCTGTCTTGCCTTGCAAGTGGACAAGGACAACGTCACGTACAAAATACTTGGGTGAAGAAATGGACATCGCCAACAGCCAAGATATTACTGAAAGTAGAGCAACGTGTGAGTTTCATTTGAAAAATAATCATTATCTTAAGCTAACAAGAGGCCATATAATCACAGACCCGTATAATCAGAGGCCCATATAATCAGAGACCCGTATAATCAGAGGCCCGTATAATCACAGGCCCGTATAATCAGAGGCCCATATCAGTGACCCATATATTTAGAGGCCAATATAATCAGAGGTCATATAATCAGAGGCCCAAATAATCTGAGGCCCATATAACCAAAGACTTTCGAATAGCTCGGCATACTAGTTGGCTTTTATTTGTATGACTTATACAACTTAACAGTTGGGGTCCCAGTTATAAAAGATTATAAGGAAGGGGGGGCTAAGATTTGAAAGCGGCGGCCTTGAAAGCGGATTAGCCCACGGATCCTTAGAATTATTTTGCCTACAGTCCCCTAATTTACTGGGGCCCCTTAATGTAACATTGGCTAGGGCCCCTAAAATCATATGAAAGTCTATGCGTATTATCGGCCTAAAAATTAAGAATAATTACAAACATAACTAACATAATGTTTATAGAAGAATTGCACTATAAATAATGTTTATGTAAGTATTGTACTATAAATAATGTTCATGTAAGAATTGCACTATAAATAATGTTTATGTAAGAATTGGACTATAAAAAATGTTTATGTAAGAAATGCACTATAAATAAAATAAAAAAGACTGAGAATCTTCCAAATTTAAATAGCTAACAATCCACCCCTAATAAAACTTGACTGTCCGTTGGAGTCAGTACATTCCCTTAACCCCAACACAACATGATAGTGTTCTCTACTTATCAAAATCCTCAAAAATAGCTCATACTTATAGCGTTACTTAATATCTCACAATCTAGAAGAATTACTCATTATATAATAATTAATTTATCATATAATACTTTATTCATCACAGACCCAATAATAGGCCTACAATACCCCGTACAGAAGCGAACTGCCCACTCACCTACACAATTACATATCATGGATGACGACCACGACTTTCGGAACGGATGAAATATATCCAGAAATCTCTCCACGGCAACAGCCAGGTGTGTCAGTGCCCCCACTATACAACTCAATGCTGAAAATAGAAAACATAGTCTGACTTATTTTACACCAATTTGATTTTATATAGGCTACACACTTTAGCGTTAGACTTTGTAAGAAGTAAGCTATGGATGAAAAATCTATATTATAGCTCAGAGCAGCACCATTCCAGGATGTTTCTATATTTACAAAGTAATGGTACGTATATTGCTCGTTCACTGTACATTTTAAATCCATGTGTTCTACTTTTGATTCACACTGGTAATTGATGATAAAGTCTTTGAATAAATCTTGCAACCGAGAGAGTCGACTACTTTGTGTTCGTGTGTTCAACTGATGTCAATGCTAATCCATTCCAACAATCTTGTTCAATTGTTGAAACACAAAAACAGAAAAAACAAAAAAAAAGACGGCCATTTTATGTTTTGGAAAAACAAAACATAAACAGTTCGGTTTGTTTGAGTGAGAAAAAAAAATTAGCAAAAAATGACGTCATTCAGGAGAATATCTCTTTGGTAGACATATATCAGATTCTCCTCTTTAAAGGACGTCTTCTGGGACATAAAAAAAATTAGTTCAGATCACTTAAAGAAATCCTACTAAATCCCAGTCAAATGAACACTTCCAAGTCATTGTGTCTATTTTGTTTAATCTCTTCAAAGTCATAGTTTCTCTGCATAAGGTAACAGGACCACAGGTTTCATCAAGAGTGAACTCAATGAGACCAGCAGCATCGACTGTCATTTGCTTTTGAAAAACCAGCATCTTAATCCTGTTCCATTCTGGATACAGGACGTGTTAGCGCATTTTCGTGTTATGTATATTTGTACATTTTGGAAATGTTTATAAATTCAATTGTGTAATGCATATATCTGGGAAAAAAAATAATAAAAAGACGTTTCTTTATATTTGAAAAAAAATTATTTTCCCTTAAATCTAACTACAAGTGGTTTGTGGTCATTGAAATAGGACTCATAATTGAAACATTCTAAATTGTAGTCATTTAATTGTCCGAATCGTCAATTGTTGTTTGATAAATTGTTGTTGCCAATCTTGTTTCACTTCCGTTTAATAAACCATTCATTTGGTGCGCCACTGTAGCGTATAAGGTGTAGAATGGGGGCCATGAAAATGACATAATTATTAATATAGCTTATAAAGTAAAAAAAACGGTAAAAAAACCACTGATGCCCAGCCCTCAGAGGTCAGATCGCGAAATGGACTTTTAATGCAGGAATGGCAGGCCAAGACCTACAAAAAAAGTATATACATCATGGGTCTAGGACTTATGGTTGCTGAGATCTAGGGTGATGACAGACGGACAGACAAAAGCGGACACAATAGCGCATTTTTTCTCGAAAATACGCTAAAAAATCAATTTAAATTAATGATACGCATTTTGTTTACTTTATATTCTTAGGACTGGACTAATTGTAAGTGATTTTTATTCATAGCACAAGCAGCCCCGTAGCGTGAAAATTCTACAGCAGGGGCCAGGCATTCTACAGCAGGGGCCAGGCAATAGCAGGGGGCCAGGTAATACATTTTAGTAAGTAGAACAAATAAGCAGGGGGGCGACAAAACGCAAGGGGGCCGGCCCCCTGCCCCCCGCACGCTACGGGCCTGAGCATAAGTTAACTACGTTTTTAAACTTTCTAGTGGGCTAATATTTTTGGTCTCTGAATTCAAGTGTAGCGTCGGTGATGTTCGGTTATTTTGAGACTCACCAAATCTGTTTCTATTTTTTTTTTATTTACACTTAAATCATTTAATAGAAAAACCTAACTATAAACAAATTAATTTTTGATAATCAATAATATATTAAGAGTCACTGCTCAAAAACTTTCGAAAAATGCTGCCACCTCCACGTCCTTTTATATATTGAAATTACTATCTGTAAATAAAGGAGGAAAACTCAATGTAACTAACTTTAAAAAATGGGGAAATAGCTCAATGTAACTAAAATTATAAGAAGGCAATTAAAGAGTATCTTGAAAAAAGATCCCTACGATGATGTCATTAAGATTAGTGACTAGCCACAAAGGTGATGATAAATGATAAATGAGCATCTGTAATTGAAAAATTACACATCAATTCTTTTTTTTAGATAACAATAAGCGATTAGCCAATACTATAAATATCATTATTTATATTATTATACAATAATTCATAACTAACATTTTAAGTGTTGTCTTGTGTAGAGTTACATTTTAAGTGTTGTCTTGTGTAGACTTATATTTTAAGTGTTGTCTTGTGCAGACTTACATTTTAAGCGTTGTCTTGTGTAGAGTTACATTTTAGTTGTAAAAAAAAGTGCATTTCCCACACGGTCATCCGCCCCCTCTTTGTCTTTTTAATATCCTAGCGCAAATAAAAAGACTCCGGCTCAGTTTCGTTCATTTTATTATGGGGAAAGGATCCAATATCGATAATTTTAGATCTCTACCAGCGTACAGTTAAAATATTAGTTATGAATTACTTTATGAATATTGTAATCGAAACACTGCTATGTAATAATTTCATTAGCTAAAATACGAAATCACTTTCAACTGATCAAAACAGCTAGTTAGTTACCTTGACAGAAGAATTTTACTTTACAAATAAATACTCCGAATGGCCAGCCCTGTGATAAGAAATCGATCAACTCCACGGGCATACAGACGGAAGCAACCAGCAGGCCAACGACAGTCAAGTTGGCCAAGAAGGCGTTTTTCTTAGACCGATAGATGGGACCACACATGAATGTGAGCAAAAGCATACAGTTCCCCAGGATGGCCACAAGGATGGCCAGGATATACAGCAGGGACTTCACACTTAGGTCCAAGAGGGCGTCTGGGTACGAGGCGGTGAAGTTGGACTGCGACAGGAGCTTGTGGACAGGTATGGCCTTGACTCCTGGGATACAGTGAGAGCTGTTGAAATGATTCATCCTGCTTCTTTTTGCTGTCACCGGGAAAATTTCTGCGGCTGCTGTTGTAATGTGATTGGTCAAAGTTTAATGTAACTTGCCAAAATTTCTGTCTGCTGAGAACAAACTGGGAAATAAAAAAATGTTTTGTAGTAAAGTATTATTCATATATATTCATTCAGGGTTGATGCTAGCAAAAATAACCGAATGATGAAAAGAATTGGAGCAGGAGCATACATTTAGGTAAATATATTTCTTATATCGTCAAGTCGAAATTAGTTGGAATTGGTATATGATAATTTCTTAACATGCCGGTTTGGAACTAGTATATGATAGTTTCTAAAAAATGCCGGTTTGGAATTGGGATGTGATAGTTTCTATAAAATGTATATTTAAAAAAAAAGCCGTTGTCTTAAGAAATGGAAATAGATTGTAGAAGTTGCATGAATCGTCTCATGGAGTGTGAAAGATGTTGGCCAAAGTTCAAGAGCGCTTTCACAAAGATATCCGGCCCTTATTAGAGAGAAGCAACTTAGCGAAGATAACCAAATTAATAATTTTTAAAATAAAGAGTATTATTGAAATAGCAGTTGGTCCTAGACAGAGTATTACTGGAAGATTGGGTGGCCATAGACACAGTATACTGGAATATTGGGTGACCCTAGACACAGTATACTGGAATATTGGGTGGCTCTAGACAGAGTATTACTGGAATATTGGGTGGCCCTAGACAGAGTATTACTGGAATATTCGGTGGCCCTAGAAAGAGTATACTGGAATATTGGGTGACCCTAGACAGAGTATTACTGGAATATTGGGTGGCACTAGACAGAGTATTACTGGAATATTGGGTGGCCCTAGACAGAGTATTACTGGAATATTGGGTGGCCCTAGACAGAGTATTACTGGAATATTGGGTGGCCCTAGACAGAGTATACTGGAATATCGGGTGGCCCTAGACAGAGTATTACTGGAATATTCGGTGGCCCTAGAAAGAGTATACTGGAATATTGGGTGACCCTAGACAGAGTATTACTGGAATATTGGGTGGCCCTAGACAGAGTATTACTGGAATATTGGGTGGCCCTAGACAGAGTATTACTGGAATATTGGGTGGCCCTAGACAGAGTATTACTGGAATATTGGGTGGCCCTAGACAGAGTATTACTAGAATATTGGGTGGCCTTAGAAGAGTATTACTGGAATATTGAGTGGCCCTAGAAGAGTATTAGGCTACTGGAATATTGGGTAGCCCTAGAAGAGTATTAATGAAATAGTAGGTGGTCCTAGAAGAGTATTACTGGAATATTGGGTGGCCCTAGACAGAGTATTACTGGAATATTGGGTGGCCTTAGAAGAGTATTACTGAAATATTGAGTGGCCCTAGAAGAGTATTACTGGAATATTGGGTGTCCCTAGACAGAGTATTACTGGAATATTAGGTGGCCTTAGACAGAGTATTACTGTAATATTGGGTGGACCGAGGCTACAGTACACGTCGGGGAATTTAAAGCTTCCCATTTGATACCAATTTCTACAGACAGGGAAGCTCTTGGCCAGGGGCGTATTGTGGGTACGGCTTGGGAGGAAGGAAGTTTGGCGGATTGGCGAGGACCCGCCATAAGTTTGGGCTATTTGAGGTTGTTTTTTTTTCTTCAAAGTTTCATATTACGTGAATAAAAAAAGCAAATATTTTTTTTTTTTAAATTGGAAGTAAATTTTGACATTTCTTTTTAATTTTACTTATCTGGTGGGTTTTCTGCGAAAACAAACTTGGATCCTGAAAAGGGTGGGGAAACAAATGACACCCCTGCCCTTAATTAGTTGAGACCTTGGGCCGTTCCCTATTTTGTCGATCTATTAGAATACCCCTGACATAATTCTACCATTGATTTATTCTCCATACAGACTGAGGGAGAGGTTTTCATTGTGGATGAAGATTCGAATAAAAAGTGTTGTTTCAGTTGATTAAATTGTTTGTGACTATTTATTTCAGACATCGTAGTGTTCTTATTGAAATAATGCACAAGTTACCAAATGCATAAATCAAATAATTATCGTTTAAAATGTGGCCTTCATTTTAACTGTTATGGTTATTTAACAAATACCTGAACATTATGAAATGTACTCTCATGGGTTTCTCTAGATATCAGCTTTGAATCAAATATACTTGTAAATATTATACATGGTATAATATATCAATCAAGTGGATGCATTTCTGGTTTAATATTGTTTAGGGAAGTAATATGGCGATATAATCTTCAAACAGGAAGTTTAGCGCCACATTTGTGTTTAAAAAAAAACACTTTTAAAACCATATTCACAACAAAACAAATAGAAATCAGATTTGTAAGGAAATGACACTGGGAGCTTGGCAGACAATCGCAAAGATAGATAGACAGGCAGACAAGTACAAAGATAGTTAGACAGACAGGCAAATAGACACACAGAAAATAAACATAAAAAACACACACAGAAAATAGAAAACAGACTGATAAATGATTAGATAGATAGATAGATAGATAGATAGATAGATAGATAGATAGATAGATAGATAGATAGATAGATAGATAGATAGATAGATAGATAGATAGATAGATAGATAGATAGATAGATAGATAGATAGATAGATAGATAGATAGATAGATAGATAGATAGATAGATAGATAGATAGATAGATAGATAGATAGATAGATAGATAGATAGATAGATAGATAGATAAAAACAGGACATTTAAAATGAAATAAAATCTTCACTTTTTAACAAAAAACATCAATTTAAAATTTTTTTTTTATTATAGTTTTATGTTAATTTCTCATATTATTTATTCAACACTCACCATATATTGCACAGTAGATACAATTAACAAACATACAACTTTTATAAAACATTTTACTTAAAATAATTGAATATAACTTTTTATTATAACAAGTCATTATCACAAACAAGTATTTACACACAAAAAAAGTTGCAGTTTTTTTTAACTTCCTCGTTTGTAACTAATTTGAACACAGTAAGCTTTCTAAAACTACAGTTTGACACGTAACATATTTTACAGTATAACACGTAACATATTTTACAGTATAACACGTAACATATTTTAACAGTATAACCCATAACATATTTTACAGTATAACACGTAACATATTTTAACAGTATAACACATAACATATTTTACAGTATAACACGTAACATATTTGAACAGTATAACTAACACATACAATATTTTAACAGTGTAACACATAACATATTTTACCAGTATAACACATAACATATTTTTACAGTATAAGACATAACATATTTTAACAATATAACACGTAATAAATTTTAACAGTTTGACACGTAACATATAGACGAATGGTCTGAAATATTCAACAGCAAAACTTATGACCAAAAACGTACACAAGATACACAATAAAACATTACATACATCCTGACGTTTTTGGTAGACATTGGTCTGTGAGTCTCAAAGTGTGGGTTGCGGACTAATTTCAGGTCGCGAAAAAATTTTTAGATTAATAATAAACGGACCGAGAATCTATTTAAATATATATGAACAACTGTATTTCTTAATGTTACACAAAAAGTGGGTCGCAAAACGTACACAATTGGGAACCGCTGTCCTAGACAAGGTACATTTACGGGACTTGAACATATTGAGCTTTAAACGTGGAAGTGTTGCGAAAAAATAATAAACTGGGCCCCCATAGCACGGTAAAATTATTCTGGTTACATGTAGTGACACATAAAACTATTAAAAATACGTTAAATGCATGTTGCGACAACCAAGTTGCGCTCCAGTTGTTGGTTGCAGAAGTTAACTAACGGAAATCTTATCTGCGCATGCCCTTGGCTCCGGAAAGTTATGCATCCATGCCACGAGCCGAGCTTTAGAAAAAGTTCGATTCAGGGCCGTATCACTGGACACCCTACGTAAACTGTGAACGCTAACGACGAACGATGACCTGTGGTCAGCGACCCACTTCCTGGCCGAGTGGGTCGAACGGAAGCTTACAGCCAGGCTGTCCGCCGGTGACTCGGGACAGCCCGAATCAGACGACAGTAGTCGGACAACACCATCGTCCTTGTGTGTGAACTCCGACTTGCTCTGTTCGGCGCCAGAAGGGCATCGTGGTCTGGACCGTATTAATTCTTCCCTGTGGTGGACGCACATGACAGCAAGCACCATGAAGATCACGCCTACGCTACAGAGTATTCCTCCTATGAGCTGAAAAATTGTATCATTCTGTCGGAAAATGGAGTTGTCCGCAATGCCGTGAATAGAACTCACAAGCAAGAGGACGCACCCTAATAGGAAGATCAAGATGCCCGGGATGTTGAGCCTTCGCCATTTCTGGGTGTGACGGTCTTCTTTGATGGAGATCCTTCTTCTGATGCCCCACTCCATTCTGCGCCTGTCGTATTCCCTCTCAAGGAAAGCCGAGTCATCTGACTCGATCCTAAATTCATCTACAAGTTGAGTCAGTCTTTTTGTAGGTCTTGAATCAACTTTAAATCTGTGATCACTCAGCTGCCGAGTTGGCTGTCTGTGGTCTTTACTTGTCCTGTGTTGCTTGTAAGAGTCATATTGAGTGGATGAGGACATCTTGAGAATTATGTTTACTTTCTTTAGGTTTTTTTATGAAACATGTTTTGAAAATCAGGTCTGGACGAAGAAGCCATTTAAACGTGTAGAAACTGTAAAAAAAAAGAGAGAAACGCTGAGTTTTATATTTTGATATCAATCGATGAATAAATCAACTTATTCCTTTTATCTTCATTTTCAGGGGGAAAAAAATGTATATGTTATGGCCAATGTCTGCTAAGCGGCCATTAGCAGACATTGGCCAGCTAAACTGGCCAATGTGAACATTGACTAGGTGCGACCGGCCAAACTCAAAGTGACAATATGAACAGTATCGTGTCAAAGAGATAACATCAATTACAAACTTTTTGAACATTTTTACAATATAAATTTACATCAAACAGATTAGCCATTGTGTGTGGCCGACATATTATGATAAATTTGTACGGATTTAGTTGACATTTGTAATTCTTTTGATACTAATTGACATAATTAAAACTGTTGTTTTTCTTTGTTATCCCTATGATATTGAATTAAGCATTTGTTTGTTTATTTTTCTTCATAACTAGTGTGCAGAGCTGTTTTTACGCTCTTTTGCCCGCTTAGGCAAATATATACTTTGAACCCCCTGGCCATAAAGCCGTCAAGGGTCCTAATAAGTAATGTTGGCCAACTACAGCTTACAATCGTCTGAAGTTACAGTTGGACTGAATGTGTCTTTACGGACTGCTCATTTTATTGACACTGAATGTGTCTTTACGGACTGCTCATTTTATTGACACTGAATGTGTCTTTACGGACTGCTCATTTCATTGACACTGAATGTGTCTTTACGGACTGCTCATTTCATTGACACTGAATGTGTCTTTACGGACTGCTCATTTCATTGACATAACTTGTAATGAATATTACTTTGCTTACTTTATATATGTGGGACGGATGGCCGAGTTGGGTTGATACTCGATTGTCGAACTGAGAGTCCTGGGTTCTATTCTAGGTGAGAATCATGGAATTTTTTTTCAAGGGTGAAATTTGATTTAGAGTCGTCCCACAAGTTGACCCAGCTATAAATGGGTTAAAGTCGGGGAAGTAAAGGCGGCTGTACACTACGACAGTGGAGTATCAACACCTCACAATCCCTTCATATCCCGAGGTTAGGGCTAAGGCTCCGCTAAGGGAACTTTATTTTTTTTACTTTATTTATACATCCATGTTGTTAAAGTCTGTTCTTTTTTTAATTACTAGTCACTTGCTATTTCAAGTCAATTCGATCTTCTAATTTGTTTATGAGTGTAAAGTTTGTATCATGACCGGATTTAAAAAAAAACTTCTATGAACCATGTTTAAATTATCTGATCCATGAACATGGAGGACGGACTACTATGGTGGTGTCAAGTTTTTATTCCTTGAAAAAAAATATATATGAATCGTCACGGTTCATTGATTTAGAATGAACATTTCTTTTTTTTTTGTATCTACTCTATTAAAGCATTATCGGGAAGTTATGATAGTTTATAAAGACTTGGTATTGAAGTCAGACACAAAAATCAATATTTGTTCATTTCAATAAATCCGTATTCTATGAATAATGCGACTACAACTTAACATGATAATAAACACAGTCTCACGATATTTGAGCCATCTTCTTTACTTCAGAAAATCTAAGCTTTCTATTATTTTATCAGATCACATTTTATACAGTTATGTTGTAAAGTAAATACTTTCTAAGGTTTTATATTTTATTTTTAGAAGGCTGACAAACGAAGACTTTTTTTTTTTTAAATCTTATTTTAACTATATAATTTGGGAAATCATTTTGCTGGATGAAAATACGCGCTAAAAATATAGGTAATGATTGTTTTGTACTTAGTAATGGTCATAATTAGCTTAAATAAATAATGAATTTGGCAACATCTCAAGTTATAATATTACTAGAAGTATTTTTAAAAAAATTATATTATTTCTGTGTAACAAAAAAAATTATATTGTGTTAAGTTTAATTTAAATTTTAATTGCACTTTTGATAACATCATGGGCGGGTACATATACAGACAAAAATTAACATCCCTGGGGGATGTCCTTCATTTTTTTTTTTTATAATTTACATTACATTGAATGGTATACATCCTAACATTACACTGAATGGTATATACGCTAGCATTACATTGAATGGTATATATGCTAACATTACATTGAATGGTATATATGCTAACATTACATTGAATGGTATATATGCTAACATTACATTGAATGGTATATATGCTAACATTACATTGAATGCTATATATGCTAACATTACATTGAATGGTATATATGCTAACATTACATTAAATGGTATATATGCTAATATTGAAGATCAGCACGTGACTAATGCAGTAGATAATAACGCCTAGCAAGGAATGGTGCTTTAACACCGTGGTTCTGAACCGGTTGTACTAGTACCCCAAGTGGGTAAAAGGGAAAACTTATGTACACATCGACATAAAAGTTCTGTTTAAGAATTTCAAGAGCTTAGGTGTGAGGGGTACCGGCGGACATACTCTCGCACCTTTTGGGGTACTGTTGCAGAAATAGATGTGAATCGCGGCTCTAACACAACACAGAGGTCGGCAACCTTTTGAGACGGAAGAACCAAAAGTTATAATTTACAATTTTCTCAATTTTTAAAGAGCCACTAAAATTGTTGTTTCAATATTATGGTATTTGATTAGGCCGCAATCTGACATCGAAAGAGCTGCAACTTGACGTCAAAAGAGCCGCATGCGGCTCGCGAGCCGCAGGTTGCCGACCCCTGCTTTAGTGTATGGTGTCTAGGGCAGTCCTCCAGTGGCACACGCCTGAGGGGAGGGGGTAGCTATAGGAGCGATGTGTACTGCACTAAGTCACATTTAGTGCCCTCTTCCCCGGATATGACACATAGCTAAACGTAGGCATCCAATTAACTATAAATCGCCTCTGGCATCACAGTCGTGTCATAGACAAAAAAAAGACATTTAGAATAAAACATGCAGAATATCAATCGGATGTAACATAGAATAATAAAAAAAATCCCAAATGAAATGTATCGTTTGGCCCTCAATCCCAATTTTCGGTTCATTTTTTGGGGTGAAGAGGTTATATCTCCACTGCAGTTTGAAAAGGAGAGTCATTCTATTCCATTCGCGTTACGTTTTTTTTAATGAATGATATAAGATCTTTTTAGTAAAATCTAATCTTTAAAATCTACAGCTTAAATCTAGATCAGTGCAAATTGTTATAAATATTGGGCCCAATTTTAAACAATGGCCTTAACTCGAAAATTTAAAAAAAAAAACGTGAACTCAATATTAAATATTTCATTTCATTGTTTCTTTATACAAAAATTATTTTTTTAACAAAAACACTTTTTAAAGACAATCTAAGATAAAAAGGAACACAATTATTTAGACCATACAAATATTATATAATTTGTTATTATTACAAATTTAAGCTTGGTCGCCCATTCTGATTATTTTTGTATCGCCATTTGTCAACAAATGTTGAGATACATTTAGTTTAGTATATTATATTCGCCCAGGTTTTTAATTTTAGAAATGAAAATGTATGTAAATGATCTTAAAGATTTATGGACTGGAAATTATTTTAAAAAGTATATAATCAAACGCATGTCAAATTTGAGCTTTCTCACTAAATTAGCTCAGGTCCAAATTGAGTTACAAGATCTACCTACAAACGCACACATAAAGTAAAATTAATTAAAAATTAAAAAAAGAAAAAGGCCCAAACGATTTCTGCTATTGCCAAGAAAACATTAATATACATAATTCATTTGTAGAAATAACTATTATTAGTAAATAATAACAATCAAACATCATAATATACACCAGGTTTACTATAACATCTATAAAACTGCATTACTTCCGTTAAAACAGATAACAGTAAATGTATTAGACACGGAAAAGTAACATTATAAACTAAACTTACCATTGTTGAAACCATGTTGAAACTAAGCACAAATTATCAATTATCTAAGTTATCAAATATTTAGGAAATATCCACTTCACGATATGATCACATCATTTTAAAAAGGAAAGCCAGTCTATAAAATTCTTAAGTACCAGAAATGTTAACGATCCTCAGATTTCAGCTACTATATTCCACCTAATGTATCACACATTGAAGCAGGCTAAATTTCGACAAGATATAAGCAGTAGAAATAAGGTTCATTTCTTATACTCCCACGGAGCCAATCAAGCGTGAAATCATTGCGAGCCTGCTTACCGGATATTCAAGTAGAGTGTAACGCAAGAACAAATAAAGACATTTTTTGTTCAGACTAAACAGTCAAGTTGGGTATAGAACTCAACTTGGGAAATTTTTTTTTTACACCTTTCATATAGGTCAGGGGTGGGAAACATTTATAGGCAGCGGGCCACATAGAGATGTCCTTAGTGAGCGAAGGGCCGCATCATTCAACAAAGATCGTATTGTAAGGTTAACACTGCACTTCATTTAAAGCTGTGTCTGATCATTATGATATTTCATTGAAAAAACGCAATAGTAGTGCACATAAATGTATGTTTAAATGTAACACCATGTTGGTGCCTATTACACTGTTTAACAAACTCGGCTTTACAAGAAAACAGCTTGTTGTTTATTAGCCAGGCTGTATGTTTCCATGAAGCTTGTCTAAGTAGCACTTTCCTAAGTGTCAATTGTTTCGTATAAATTGGTCAGTTGGTGTTTACAGCTTCATTAGACACTGTGGCCCTTTCCTCAGGCATTTGGCTACCGATCTCGCCAAGTTTTGTTTGCTGGGTGGTGATTCAAATTGTTTTATTTAAATGTGGAAAATGTCACGTGACGCTGCTTTATTTCCGGAATAACTAAAGAATTATTTGTTGGTCCAGACATCATAGAAATAAGGACATTCGTTGTGGACTTAACACTTTTTATGTAAGGTCATGGTTTAATCAAGTCAAACAACTACAGATATTTGTTGCAAAGAATTTTGAAATGACAAAAAATAATAACTCATTATGTTTATATCACTATTTCATAGTAAGAGTATTTAAACAACAAACTTACTTGTATAAGGATTAAAGAAGTGCAGTTGCTACAAGGTGATCAGCAGTTTTAACACATGATGCAACAAGGTGATCAGCAGGTTTAACACATGATGCTACAAGGTGATCAGCAGGTATAACACATGATGCTACAAGGTGATCAGCAGGTTTAACACATGATGCTACAAGGTGATCAGCAGGTTTAACACACGATGCTACAAGGTGATCAGCAGGTTTAACACATGATGCTACAAGGTGATCAGCAGGTTTAACACATGATGCTACAAGGTGATCAGTAGGTTTAACACATGATGCTACAAGGTGATCAGCAGGTTTAACACATGATGCTACAAGGTGATCAGCAGGTTTAACACATGATGCTTCAAGGTGATCAGCAGGTTTAACACATGATGCTCGCGATAATTATTATACGTGGTCATGAGCGAGTGTAGCTTTGTGTGGTTACTATATTTCTAAACAAAAAACTGTCTGATTAGCGATCTCAACTAAACAGCAACTACAACAGCAACTATCACAGCAACTATCACATCAACTATCACAGCAGCTACCACAGCAGCTACCACAGCAACTATCACATCAACAATCACAGCAACAACCACAGCAGCTACCACAGCAACTATTACAGCAATTGTCACAGCAGCTATCACAGCAACTATCACATCAGCTATCACAGCAACTATCACAGCAACAACCACAGCATTTATCACAGCAACTATCACAGCAACTATCACAGTAGCTACCACAGCAACTATCACAGCAACTATCACAGCAACAACCACAGAAACTATCACAGCAACTGTCACATCAGCTATCACAGCAACTATCACATCAACTATCACATCAACTATCACAGCAGCTACCACAGCAACTACCACAGCAACTATCACATCAACAATCTCAGCAACAACCACAGCAGCTACCACAGCAACTATTACAGCAATTGTCACAGCAGCTATCACAGCAACTATCACATCAGCTATCACAGCAACTATCACAGCAACAACCACAGCAACTATCACAGCAACTATCACAGCAACTATCACAGTAGCTACCACAGCAACTATCACAGCAACTATCACAGCAACAACCACAGAAACTATCACAGCAACTGTCACATCAGCTATCACAGCAACTTTCACAGCAACTATCACAGCAACTATCACATCAACTATCACAGCAACTATCACAGCAACTATCACATCAACAACCATAGCAACTATCACAGCAACTATCACATCAACTATCACAGCAACTAACACAGCAACTATCACAGCAACTATCACAGCAACTAACACAGCAACTATCATAGCAACTATCACAGCAACTAACACAGCAACTACCACAGCAACTATCACATCAACTATCACAGCAACAACCAAAGCAGCTACCACAGCAACTATTACAGCAATTGTCACAGCAGCTATCAAAGCAACTATCACATCAGCTATCACAGCAACTATCACAGCAACTATCACAGCAACTAACACAGCAACTATCACAGCAACTATCACAGTAGCTACCACAGCAACTATCACATCAACTATCACAGCAACAACCACATCAACAACCACAGCAAGTTCTTCAAGGCTCACTGCTAGCTCTCCTCCTGTAGGTATCTATGTGCACTTACTTTCAATATTTTAATTGACTAATAAAAGTAAATTGTATTGTTTTGTAAAGAGACCTCTATGATTCTAACGCTTAGACAGAACCATAGCTAGCTGCAGTGGCGTCTTGTGCGTGGCGCCCTCCCCCGACCCCCTGTCAGGTTGGCGTCATGCGCGGCTGCACTAATGACCCAACCCTTCCAAGAGAGTACCGAATCACAGACCCGTTCATGTAGATAGGCAAACTATTCGGCTGCCTTCCCCCCCCCCCACTATTCGGCTGCCTTCCCCCCCCCCCACTATTCGGCTGCCTTCCCCCCCCCCACTATTCGGCTGCCTTCCCCCCCCCCACTATTCGGGCTGCCTTCCCCCCCCCCACCCACTATTCGGTTGCCTCCCCCCCCCCCACTATTCGGCTGCCTTCCCCCCCCCCCACTATTCGGCTGCCTTCCCCCCCCACCCAATATTCGGGCTGCCTCCCCCCCACCCACTATTCGGTTGCCTCCCCCCCACCCACTATTCGGTTGCCTCCTCCCCCCCACTATTCTGGGCTGCCTTCCCCCCCACTATTCGGCTGCCTTCCCCCCCCCACTATTGGGCTGCCTTCCCCCCCACTATTCGGGCTGCCTTCCCCCCCCCCCCCACTATTCGGGCTGCCTTCCCCCCCCACTATTCAGGCTGCCTTCCCCCCCCCACTATTCGGGCTGCCTTCCCCCCACTATTCGGCTGCCTCCCCCCCACTATTCGGGCTGCCTTCCCCCCCCACCCACTATTCCGGTTGCCTCCCCCCACCCACTATTCGGTTGCCTCCCCCCCCCACTATTCGGTTGCCTCCCCCACCCACTATTCGGCTGCCTTCCCCCCACTATTCGGGCTGCCTTCCCCCCCCACTATTCGGGCTGCCTTCCCCCCCCCACTATTCGGGCTGCCTTCCCCCCCACTATTCGGGCTGCCTACCCCCCCACTATTCGGCTGCCTACCCCCCACTATTCGGCTGCCTACCCCCCCCCCACTATTCGGTTGCCTCCCCCCCACTATTCGGTTGCCTCCCCCACCCACTATTCGGTTGCCTCCCCCCACCCACTATTCGGTTGCCTCCCCCACCCACTATTCGGTTGCCTCCCCCCACCCACTATTCGGTTGCCTCCCCACTATTCGGTTGCCTCCCCCCACTATTCGGTTGCCTCCCCTCACCCACTATTCGGTTGCCTCCCCCCCCCACTATTCGGTTGCCTCCCCCCACCCACTATTCGTTTGCCCCCCCCCACTATTCGGTTGCCTCCCCCACCCACTATTCGGTTGCCTCCCCCACTATTCGGTTGCCTCCCCCACCCACTATTCGGTTGCCTCCCCACCCACTATTCGGGTTGCCTCCCACCCCACTATTCGGTTGCCTCCCCCCCACTATTCCGTTGCCTCCCCCCACCCACTATTCGGTTGCCTCCCCCCCCACTATTCGGTTGCCTCCCCCCACTATTCGGTTGCCTCCCCCCACCCACTATTCGGTTGCCTCCCCCCACCCACTATTCGGTTGCCTCCCCCACCCACACTATTCGGCTGCCTCCCCCCCACTATTCGGTTGCCTCCCCCACCCACTATTCGGTTGCCTCCCCCACTATTCGGTTGCCTCCCCCCCACTATTCGGTTGCCTCCCCCACTATTCGGTTGCCTCCCCCCCCACTATTCGGTTGCCTCCCCCCACTATTCGGTTGCCTCCCCCACTATTCCGGTTGCCTCCCCCCCCACTATTCGGTTGCCTCCCCCACTATTCGGTTGCCTCCCCCCCACTATTCGGTTGCCTCCCCCCCACTATTCGGCTGCCTCCCCCCACTATTCGGTTGCCTCCCCCACTATTCGGTTGCCTCCCCCCACCCACTATTCGGTTGCCTCCCCCCCACTATTCGGTTGCCTCCCCCCACCCACTATTCGGTTCCCTCCCCCCACTATTCGGTTGCCTCCCCCCACTATTCGGTTGCCTCCCCCCACCCCACTATTCGGTTGCCTCCCCCACTATTCGGTTGCCTCCCCCCACCCACTATTCGGTTGCCTCCCCCCACTATTCGGTTGCCTCCCCCCACCCACTATTCGGTTGCCTCCCCTCCCCCCCACTATTCGGTTGCCTCCCCCCACCCACTATTCGGTTGCCTCCCCCCACCCACTATTCGGTTGCCTCCCACCCACTATTCGGTTGCCTCCCCCCCCACTATTCGTTTGCCTCCCCCCACTATTCGGTTGCCTCCTCCCCCACTATTCGGTTGCCTCCCCCACTATTCGGTTGCCTCCCCCCACCCACTATTCCGGTTGCCTCCCCCCACCCACTATTCGGCTGCCTTCCCCCCCCCACTATTCGGGCTGCCTTCCCCCCCCCACTATTCGGGCTGCCTTCCCCCCCCCACTATTCGGGCTGCCTTCCCCCCCCCCACTATTCGGGCTGCCTTCCCCCCCCACTATTCGGGCTGCCTTCCCCCCCCACTATTCGGGCTGCCTTCCCCCCCCACTATTCGGGCTGCCTTCCCCCCCCCCACTATTCGGGCTGCCTTCCCCCCCCCCACTATTCGGGCTGCCTTCCCCCCTAATTATTCGGGCTGCCTCCCCCCCTATTCGGCTGCCTTCCCCCCACCCACTATTCGGTTGCCTCCCCCACCCACTATTCGGTTGCCTCCCCCCACCCACTATTCGGTTGCCTCCCCCCACCCACTATTCGGCTGCCTTCCCCCCCCCACTATTCGGGCTGCCTTCCCCCCACTATTCGGGCTGCCTTCCCCCCCCCCCACTATTCGGGCTGCCTTCCCCCCCACTATTCGGGCTGCCTTCCCCCCCCACTATTCGGTTGCCTCCCCCCACTCCCATTCGGTTGCCTCCTCCCCCACTATTCGGTTGCCTCCCCCCTACTATTCGGTTGCCTCCCCCCACCCACTATTCGGTTGCCTCCCCCACCCACTATTCGGCTGCCTTCCCCCCACTATTCGGCTGCCTTCCCCCCCCCCACTATTCGGGCTGCCTTCCCCCCCCACTATTCGGGCTGCCTTCCCCCCCACTATTCGGCTGCCTTCCCCCCCCACTATTCGGGCTGCCTTCCCCCCCCCTACTATTCGGGCTGCCTCTCCCCCCCCCCCCACTATTCGGGCTGCCTTCCCCCCCCCCACTATTCGGGCTGCCTTCCCCCCCCACTATTCGGGCTGCCTTCCCCCCCCACTATTCGGCTGCCTTCCCCCCACTATTCGGGCTGCCTTCCCCCCACCCACTATTCGGTTGCCTCCCCCACCCACTATTCGGTTGCCTCCCCCCACCCCCACTATTCGGTTGCCTCCCCCCCCACCCACTATTCGGCTGCCTTCCCCCCCCACTATTCGGGCTGCCTTCCCCCCCCCCACTATTCGGGCTGCCTTCCCCCCCCACTATTCGGGCTGCCTTCCCCCCCCACTATTCGGGCTCCTACCCCCACTATTCGGCTGCCTACCCCCCCACTATTCGGCTGCCTACCCCCCCACTATTCGGTTGCCTCCCCCACCCACTATTCGGTTGCCTCCCCCCCACCCACTATTCGGTTGCCTCCTCCCCACCCACTATTCGGTTGCCTCCCCCCCCACCCACTATTCGGTTGCCTCCCCCCACCCACTATTCGGTTGCCTCCCCCCCCACCCACTATTCGGTTGCCTCCCCCCACTATTCGGTTGCCTCCCCCACTATTCGGTTGCCTCCCCCTCACCCACTATTCGGTTGCCTCCCCCCCCACTATTCGGTTGCCTCCCCCCCACCCACTATTCGGTTGCCTCCCCCCCACCCACTATTCGGTTGCCTCCCCCCCACTATTCGGTTGCCTCCCCCACCCACTATTCGGTTGCCTCCCCCCACTATTCGGTTGCCTCCCCCCCCACTATTCGGTTGCCTCCCCCCCACTATTCGGTTGCCTCCCCCCCCCACCCACTATTCGGTTGCCTCCCCCCACTATTCTGTTGCCTCCCCCCACCCACTATTCGGTTGCCTCCCCCCACCCACTATTCGGTTGCCTCCCTCCCACCCACTATTCGGTTGCCTCCCCCCACTATTCGGTTGCCTCCCCCCACCCACTATTCGGTTGCCTCCCCCCCCACCCACTATTCTGTTGCCTCCCCCCACCCACTATTCGGTTGCCTCCCCCACCACTATTGGTTGCCTCCCCCCCACCCACTATTCGGTTGCCTCCCCACCCACTATTCGTTGCCTCCCCCCACCCACTATTCGGGTTGCCTCCTCCCACCCACTATTCGGTTGCCTCCCCCCACTATTTGGTTGCCTCCCCCCACCCACTATTCGGTTGCCTCCCCCCACCCACTATTCGGTTGCCTCCCCCCCACCCACTATTCGGTTGCCTCCCTCCCACCCACTATTCGGTTGCCTCCCCCACTATTCGGTTGCCTCCCCCACCCACTATTCGGTTGCCTCCCCCCCCACCCACTATTCGGTTGCCTCCCCCCACCCACTATTTGGTTGCCTCCCCCCACCCACTATTCGGTTGCCTCCCCCCACCCACTATTTGGTTGCCTCCCCACCCCACTATTCGGTTGCCTCCCCCCACTATTCGGTTGCCTCCCCCACTATTGGTTGCCTCCCCCCACTATTCGGTTGCCTCCCCACCCACTATTCGGTTGCCTCCCCCCCACCCACTATTCGGTTGCCTCCCCCCACCCACTATTCCTAGTTGCCTCCCCCACCCACTATTCGGTTGCCTCCCCCCACCCACTATTCGGTTGCCTCCCCCCCACCCACTATTCGGTTGCCTCCCCCCCACCCACTATTCGGTTGCCTCCCCCACCCACTATTCGGTTGCCTCCCCCCACCCACTATTTGGTTGCCTCCCCCACCCACTATTCGGTTGCCTCCCCCCCACTATTCGGTTGCCTCCCCCCACCCACTATTCGGTTGCCTCCCCCCACTATTCGGTTGCCTCCCCCCACCCACTATTCGGTTGCCTCCCCCCACCCACTATTCGGTTGCCTCCCCCCCCCCCACCCACTATCGGTTGCCTCCCTCCCACCCACTATTCGGTTGCCTCCCCCACTATTCGTTTGCCTCCCCCCCACCCACTATTCGGTTGCCTCCCCCCACCCACTATTCAGTTGCCTCCCCCACCCACTATTTGGTTGCCTCCCCCACCCACTATTCGGTTGCCTCCCCCCACCCACTATTTGGTTGCCTCCCCCACCCACTATTCGGTTGCCTCCCCCCACTATTCGGTTGCCTCCCCCCACCCACTATTCGGTTGCCTCCCCCACTATTCGGTTGCCTCCCCCCACCCACTATTCGGTTGCCTCCCCCCCACTATTCGGTTGCCTCCCCCACCCACTATTCGGGTTGCCTCCCCTCCCCCCACTATTCGGTTGCCTCCCCCCACCCACTATTCGGGGGTTGCCTCCCCCCCCACCCACTATTCGGTTGCCTCCCCCCCCACTATTCGGTTGCCTCCCACCCACTATTCGTTGCCTCCCCCCACTATTCGGTTGCCTCCCCCCCCACTATTCGGGTTGCCTCCCCCACCCACTATTCGGGTTGCCTCCCCCTCACCCACTATTCGGTTGCCTCCCCCCACCCACTATTCGGTTGCCTCCCCCCACTATTCGGTTGCCTCCCCCCACTATTCTGGTTGCCTCCCCCACTATTCGGTTGCCTCCCCCACTATTCGGTTGCCTCCCCACTATTCGGTTGCCTCCCCCCCACTATTCGGTTGCCTCCCCCACTATTGGTTGCCTCCCCACTATTATTCGGTTGCCTCCCCCCCCCACTATTCGGTTGCCTCCCCCCACTATTCGGTTGCCTCCCCCCACTATTCGGTTTGCCTCCCCCCACTATGGTTGCCTCCCCCCACCCACTATTCCGGTTGCCTCCCCCCACTATTCGGTTGCCTCCCCCACCCACTATTCTGCTTTACCTCCCCCACCCACTATTCGGTTGCCTCCCCCACTATTCGGTTGCCTCCCCCCACCCACTATTCGGTTGCCTCCCCCCACTATTCGGTTGCCTCCCCCCACCCACTATTCGGTTGCCTCCCCCCACTATTCGGTTGCCTCCCCCTCACCCACTATTCGGTTGCCTCCCCCACCCACTATTCGGTTGCCTCCCCCACCCACTATTCAGTTGCCTCCCCCCCACCCACTATTCAAGGTTGCCTCCCCCACCCACTATTCGGTTGCCTCCCCCCCGACCCACTATTCGGTTGCCTCCCCCACCCACTATTCGGTTGCCTCCCCCCACCCACTATTCGGTTGCTCTCCCCCCCACTATTCGGTTGCCTCCCCCACTATTCGGTTGCCTCCCCCCACCCACTATTCGGTTGCCTCCCCCACCCACTATTCGGTTGCCTCCCCCACCCTATTCGGGCTGCCTCCCCCCACCCACTATTCGGTTGCCTCCCCCACCCACTATTCGGTTGCCTCCCCCCCCACTATTCGGTTGCCTCCCCCACCCACTATTCGGTTGCCTCCCCACCCACTATTCGGTTGCCTCCCACCCACCCACTATTCGGGTTGCCCCCCCACTATTCGGTTGCCTCCCCCACCCACTATTCGGTTGCCTCCCCCCCACTATTCGGTTGCCTCCCCCCACCCACTATTCGGTTGCCTCCCACCCACTATTCGGTTGCCTCCCCCACTATTCGGTTGCCTCCCCCACCCACTATTCGGTTCCTCCCCCACTATTCGGTTGCCTCCCCCCCCCACTATTCGGTTGCCTCCCCCACCCACTATTCGGTTGCCTCCCCCCACCCACTATTCGGTTGCCTCCCCCACCCACTATTCGCTGTTGCCTCCCCCCACTATTCGGTTGCCTCCCCCCCCCACCCACTATTCGGTTGCCTCCCCCACTATTCGGTTGCCTCCCCCCACTATTCGGTTGCCTCCCCCACTATTCGGTTGCCTCCCCCACTATTCGGTTGCCTCCCCCACTATTCGGTTGCCTCCCCCCCACTATTCGGTTGCCTCCCCCCACCTATTCTGTTGCCTCCCCCCCCCACTATTCTAGTTGCCTCCCCCCCCACTATTCGGTTGCCTCCCCCCACTATTCGGTTGCCTCCCCCCCCACTATTCGGTTGCCTCCCCCCACCCACTATTCGGTTGCCTCCCCCACTATTCAGTTGCCTCCCCCCACTATTCGGTTGCCTCCCCCCACTATTCGGTTGCCTCCCCCCCACTATTCGGTTGCCTCCCCCCACTATTCGGCTGCCTCCCCCCACCCACTATTCGGTTGCCTCCCCCACTATTCGGTTGCCTCCCCCCACCCACTATTCGGGTTCCCTCCCCCCACTATTCGGTTGCCTCCCCACCACCCACTATTCGGTTGCCTCCCCCCACTATTCGGTTGCCTCCCCCACCCACTATTCGGTTGCCTCCCCCACTATTCGGTTGCCTCCCCCCACCCACTATTCGGTTGCCTCCCCCCCCACTATTCGGTTGCCTCCCCCACCCACTATTCGGTTGCCTCCCCCACCCACTATTCGGTTGCCTCCCCCCCACTATTCGGTTGCCTCCCCACTATTCGGTTGCCTCCCCCACTATTCGGTTGCCTCCCCCCCCACTATTCGGTTGCCTCCCCCTCACCCACTATTCGGTTGCCTCCCCCACCCACTATTCGGTTGCCTCCCCCACCCACTATTCGGTTGCCTCCCACCCACTATTCGGGTTGCCTCCCACCCACTATTCGGTTGCCTCCCCCCACTATTCGGTTGCCTCCCCCCACTATTCGGTTGCCTCCCCCCACTATTCGGTTGCCTCCCCTCACCCACTATTCGGTTGCCTCCCCACTATTCGGTTGCCTCCCCTCACCCACTATTCGGTTGCCTCCCCCCACCCACTATTCGGTTGCCTCCCCCCCACCCACTATTCAGTTGCCTCCCCCACCCACTATTCGGTTGCCTCCCCCCCACTATTCGGTTGCCTCCCCCCACCCACTATTCGGTTGCCTCCCCCACCCACTATTCGGTTCCCTCCCCCCCCACTATTCGGTTGCCTCCCCCACTATTCGGTTGCCTCCCCCCACCCACTATTCGGTTGCCTCCCCCCACTATTCGGTTGCCTCCCCCCCACCCACTATTCGGTTGCCTCCCCCACCCACTATTCGGTTGCCTCCCCCCACCCACTATTCGGTTGCCTCCCCCACCCACTATTCCGGTTGCCTCCCCCACCCACTATTCGGTTGCCTCCCCCCACTATTCGGGCTGCCTTCCCCCCCACTATTCGGGCTGCCTTCCCCCCCACTATTCGGGCTGCCTTCCCCCCCCTCACTATTCGGGCTGCCTACCCCCCCCACTATTCGGCTGCCTACCCCCCACTATTCGGCTGCCTACCCCTCCCCCCACTATTCGGCTGCCTACCCCCCCCACTATTCGGCTGCCTTCCCCCCCCTCCACTTTTTCGGCTGCCTCCCCCCCCCCCCCACTATTCGGCTGACTAGGTGCCCCTTCCCACCCCAGGTTGGACTATTATTTTGTCGCAACCTAAAATCTTTAAAATGTCTTGACAGTTGGGGACCCACTTAGAGGCAATGATAGCATTTTGTCAAGGCACCCTACCCAATGTAATTTTGTCTAGGGTAACCAACGTTCCTTTGTCTAGCACGCCCCCCCCCAACTAAAATTAACTTTGCCTTTGTCCTCAACAATTTATGTTTGTATAGGGGGCCCCAAATGTAATGTTGCTAAGGGCCCTCAAAAACATAAGAACGTCTCTGACGAAGCTCTCAAGTTTCTAACATTTAGTGAGAGCTGTCGGGGTGGTATCGATTTGATTCACTGAATTTTCTTTTACAGTAGCGAGAAATTAGTAAATAAAAAAGTCCCTTTGTTCAATCATACGAATAGAATTATTTAAAGAATAACAATCACCCAAGCCCGACCACCTAATGCTACAGCGGATCCCCCAGTGCTAGACATTTTGTTTGTATCTTCATGCTTTATCATTATGATTAGTCCGCCCTTCTCTACACAGGGCTAATGTATGATCAGAGCAAAAATATTCATTCATAAACAGTGAACCCTGACGATTCATTGTATACTAGTTTTTTGGTCCGCTATACACCAGGGTTGTGAGCAACTGTTGTATTAAATATTATAAACTAGCTGTACCCTGCAAAACCTTTGCATAGAGTTATATTCCCTTATCAGTAGGCTAAGTTATTTTTGGTTTCGGACAGATCCGATTTTTTTCATGATTTTTATTACTATTGTTTACGTTTGGCGATTTTAAACTGGAATACTGTTGTATTAATTCTTTACTTTCGATTTAACACAGAACCCAGACCGCTATTATTTATATATATATAGTAAATATTAGTTTGTTTAAAGGTGAATGCAGCACCGATTGAGCCCGATAACCAAAAATAGAAAACTTTGGCTCCAGACAAAAAGTTTCATCTAATCGCTCTTGCTAGTTCTCTGGTGCATTAAAGACCCAACTATACTAGTGTTAGATCGATTATGGCTTGTACCCGAGAACTGGGTAGTCTTAACACATGGATCCACTTCTAAGGCCCCCATTAAGACACTTACTAGTGGGGCCCGAGGCTATAATGATCTGATAATTTTTATTCTTTTTAGTGGTGATTGCAGAGGGCTCAGCCAATTGGTAATCCGGGACGGGGAGACTTGATGCTGTTATGACGGCTAGGCTCGATGAGGGGTTGGGGGGGGGGGATACGACATGATGTCGGAAACACACGTCGGAACACCGGAAGTCTTGGGCTAACCAAACTGTCACGATTATTCTCGTAAATTCTCCAAATGTTAGGGGTATATGAACTTTTTTTTTCTAATTAGCTATGACAAAAATATTAAGTAGGCATACAATCAATACTTGATTAACATATAAGCAAATATAAATTAGGCCTACACTCTACAGTCAATACTTGATTAACGAATAATAATAAAAAAAAAAAAAAGCGCGCGTCTTTGGGCATCGGGGGAAGTTGGGTCACCTCCAAAATGTTCATAACTGAATTTATTATTCAAATGTAATGCAGTTTTGACCCATTGTTCAAATGTAACGAATAACTATTAACTTATCTTTATAAAAATGTCCTATTATCAAGACTGAGAAATTTAGTGTCAAATAAAGGGAGGGGAGTGTGCTGCAAAATACTGTTTGCAACTAGCAGCAGATAAGCTATACTAACACTGTATACCTCACCAGCTAAAAAATATACAGGGCCTAACAATGCCTTATTCTCTCAAACTAAGGAAATATTTCTGTGTCAATGACACTGTCGGGATGCGTCATACCATTTTGGTTCTGTTATGTGCAGTCAATGTCTACACGAATAGCACTGAAATGGGTGTTGGGCTATCAATTACTTACTTTGTACACGTCATGGCTAAATGGTTAACTTCAGTAATGATAATATCAATTATATTTGTCTTGTTGAGTGCAGACCCGATACAAAAGAAGAAATTCCGTCCAACAAAAAAAAATCAATGTTGTCAGTCAGACAATGGAATTTTTTTTATTACTATTAATATAATTATAACAATTAATGAGATAGTACACTTGAACCAACATTGAACGTATACAATGTTTGATTAATAGAAGTTTAAGACAACGATATGTCCAGTGTATTGATGTAGTCACACATTTGAGTATGATCCACTTTTTTTTCTAAACAAACATTGCTTTGTTTTTTTTTTTGGATTGATTATTAAAACCGGAGAACCACTGCAAAACTTTTTTTGAGAAAATCAAACAAAACAAAACATGTGTAATTAACATATTGCCTTCAGATCAACCGGTACCATCAGTAAATAAAGACATAATGAGAGACAGATACCATCATTATAAAATGATTTAATGAGACACAGATAACATTAGCATGACATCCTAATAATGAGAGACAGGTACAATATGTTCTGCAATCACATAATGAGAGTCAGATACCATCAATATATAATAACACAATGAGACACAGTTACAGACTTAATAACATATCGGCTAGCATCGGTAGATTATATTGTATTAATGAATAACATATCGGCTAGCGTCGTTAGATTATAATGAAGTTCGGAATGACAGCAACAATAGACTTTAATAAAGTTATGATTAAATACCAACAGTAGATTATTATGTCATAACGGGCAACTTTATACCAGTAGTGATGTCCGGATAGAAGAAATTTGTCATTGTATTTAAACTGTCAATCACTAAGGAGCCATGCCATTCATTCAAATTAAAATGGGTGTGTGTTTGTGTATGTGTGTGTTTTTGTTCTAAGCCAGTTCCATAGACATCCTATATAGGATGTGCCATAGACATTCTATAAAGAATCCCAGATTGAAGACTCGAAGGGAGACAATCTAGGTAAAACTGTTACTTTTTTCAAAGTTTCATTTGAAAATAAAATTACTGTTTTTTGTTTGACACACCAACACACTAAAAGTCAGCCAACAAAATGGATGATGAAATAATCAAATGTTCCTATCCTCTCCCTATGAAAATTTATTCAAATTTTCCTCTCAATTGTATTAACTTAATGAACGTTGTAAAATGTAGGCTATATTTATTTATATTAAAATGACATAGTGTACAAGAAAAAATAACAGAATGCAGGATGTTTATATGAGGAAATGACTAAATTACATTAAGTCATTAAATCTTAAAATTAAAAATGAAAAAAAAAATTATAACAAGACTTGAAGAAGATTTATTTACATTTTTCAAGCTATTGGGGGGATATTATTAATTTTGGAAAATATAGGTAAGTTTATTAATTAGGAAAAAAACAACTTATTTTTAATAAAATGTAGATTTGCAAATTATATGTCTAAATTTGTCACCATTTGAACCGTACAGGTGCCAATTTTTATTATTGAATGACATTGCCCATCTGAATTATTTTATTTCAAAGTATGGTTTTATAAACCAAAAATGTTGACAAAGAGTATATATAGTAAACCCTGTTATTTTGCCAATTTTAAAAAATAAAGTCAGCGTGTAGATTAAAAATATATTTAGATTAATTTTAAAAATGAATAGTACTGAAATGATAAAATTTTAAAAAACCATTTTAATTACCAGTATTTGAATTTAAATGTGCAACTTTTAGTGGGAAAAAATGTGTTTCACTTTCAGAACTTGGCCTCAGAAGTGCAATTTGATCTATATCTTGATCATGGTTTTATGTTGTACACTGACTTATATCACAGATTTATATGACATATATAACTTTTTTTTGTAAAAAAGATGTCTAAGTTTTATAAAATTAATATAATTTTTTAATTATGTTTTACTTTATATATTTAGAAAAACTGATCAATAATGTAATAAAATTCAGGCCGGGAATATAAATTTGAAAATTATTTTGGCCTTTTTGTTTTTTTTTTAATAATTCAGTTATAACATTAATTTTTAATAATATGGAATGGGTGGCTTTTTTAACATTTATTTTATTCTGCCAGAATTGTAGTCGGATAATGAAATTGACAGTTCACAAATTGTTTGCTAACTTAATTTTAATCATTAAAATATAATAGTAATCTAAGTATGTCAAGTCAATGTGAAAAAAAAAGAAAACTAGTAACTTAAAGGACAAAAACGTAAAGAAGTTTTATTTTCAGAAAAGTACATTTTTGGTCATGTTTTTTTTAAATTCCTCACCTTAGTATAATACAAGTCACCCTATTTTCATGCAGGAAAAAAAATTTCATAACTTTTTTTCTAATTGAAATAAACTCTTAAATTTAGTGTCATTGTAAAGTTTTTAGCAAGATCTATCAAACAAAGTGTGTTAGGTTTTTACAGGACTGTTTTGAAAATATCAAACTACCTACAGTAAGGAAGACAAAAAATGGTAAAACACACAAAATATAAATAATATCAATGTATATGTATTTCCATTTTATTCAAAACAAAATATATATGTTACATATTTTAGAAAATAAATTTACAATCTCTACTCTGGTTATTTTAAGGAAAAAAGTCATATTAATATGAAATCATTTTCTTCATCAATAGACAATGATTCCCTTGAATCACCATCAGTTAATACAGTGACTTAGTTAATAGATACATGGTTTTAAAATTAAACCCTGTACTGCGTTACAGAAGATAGAATCTTTATTTATTTTTTTTAAAGTTAATTTGAACATTTTCAATTCATAACAAATAGACAATCTAAAACATGGATTTCATTGTCCACAATGAAACATTAACTTAACTGTAAAAACTCGACTTTTTATCTTCAACATTTTGATAATTTATTCTTCGCAATTGTTTCTTTTAAATATAAACACAAATATTTTTTAAACACTACAATGCAGAGGTGGCATTTTTTTTTGTAATTTAGTAATTTTTACATTTATATCAGATTTAGCCTGCGTATGAAAAAAGTTATATGGTTATCTTGTTTTTATAGTTTATGTATTAATGATATGTGCAACAAGAACAAGTTTTTTTTTTATATGTGAGTGGTTTCTGTGACTAGAAACAAGATAAACAATAGAAACAGCTACATATATAATCTTTTTAAAATTCTCCCATCATAATCGTGGTCAGATTCATTTCTCAGTTGCATATGCTGTAAGGATCTTTTTTTATGATAGGAAAACACTCCACAAAATTGTTGCATAAAAAAAAGATCACATTTAAAAGACTTTATAAGCCTTATGAAAATAGAGATACATTCTGAAATATATCAAGTAAAAAAATGAAAACCAACACAAAAAAAGCTCACAAAAAAAGTTTGCAGACAATGCTAAAAATATTTCTAACAAATTTCGCATAATTCATATACAATATTGAGCTTTATTTGCATTTAATCTCTCTCTCTCTCTAAGTTGAGTCCTCAATCCAAATCCCTCAGACCTTTTCGATTCTTTCTAACAACTCTTGAATATAATGCCCTCTTTAGCACTTAATGTAGTTCCAGAAATAACACACTTTATAATTGCAGCTTCATTTTTCTTAATAGCACTAATGGTGATTTGCCTAAATAAAAAAGTTTTTCAATTGCAGTTGATCATTCCCCGTTTTCTAAATTATCTAATATTGAAATTTTCATTGCCAATGAAATTGCTTGTCTTCTATGTAGTTTTTTTTTTCTTTTTTGAGACAAATAATTTCTTTTTAAAAAATAATAATAATCTCACTTTTTAATCCTTAATAGGAATGTAAATTTACTAATATCTACTTTTAAAAATTTGTCAATTAATTATTAAGACATTCTAGAAAAATGCTACAATCTGTCAACAAATTATTGTCATTACAAAAACTTAAATAAAACAAATACAAAAATACACACATTACCTCTTAATACAGCATTTAAGTGCAGAACAAATTCCTGTTGAGTGTTTTCAATGTGAGACAAAATGATTAAAAAAAGGCATAATTGATTGGATGATTGGGAAATCCTCAAGTTGCAAGTTACTATTCTTGTAATTTTAAAATCTGTCAGCCTGACATATATTATTACCCTTTTTTTATTTGTCTATGCCGAAAGTACTAGTAATAGTACTATATTAAATTTTAATGTTACTTTTCATACTAATAAAATGATTTTCAAAAAACATAATTTTCAAACAAAAAAAAGCAAAAACTTCAAATTTGCATTTAAAAAAAAAACACTTTACAGTATATGTTATCTGATCAGTACAGACTTTATTACCTCAACTTGTCTAATTTACTGTTTATATATTAGTCATTTTTCTAGCGAAATACTCTTTGAATATAGTCCTAAGTTTAAAGAAAATACATGTAAATAGGTGGCTACAACTAGTAACAAACTCAGTGATTTCAAAGGTTATCAAATATTCAATGAGATCATAGTTTAATTATAAGGAAATTACTAAAGATATTTTTGCAACAAAACATATAACATTTAATAGTCAGCACAAAATAAATTTAAAGCTTAACATTTCATCTGCATGACCACCTTTAATACTAAATAAACAGACGTGTCTAAAATGCTTTTGGCAGCCAACAGCTATTCACAAAAAACAATTTTACCTCATGTATTTGTTGTGGTTCTTTTAATCAGACAAAAAAAATTTCACAAATCTATTTATTACTTTTATCATTGGTCAGTGAAATAAAATTATTAAAAACAATATATTCTTTGAGATTTATATATCATTAATCTCTTACCAGATGAGATCTGCATATGGCTGAAACACTATGTCCACTACATTCAAACATTGCTAACTAATACATGTATTTATCTAAAAAAAAAAAATTGCAAATTAGTGCATGAATAAATTTGAAGGTCACTTGACATCTGCTAATTCCAGCCAGTTTTCAACAAGTGAAAATCTAATGGAGAATTTATACTCAAATCATTTCAATAATGATATAGTGGAAAAAAAGTCCATATGGGAGTTGGGGGAGGGGGGGGGGAGGAGGTCATAGGACATCAGGTGATCCAAAGTAAAAGTACCTGCTGAGGCCAGAATAGCAGCCTAATATTAATAAAGGGGGGACCTTTGTCAATAGGTTGCTATGTGGTCATCTAGTTTGCCATCCATAACAGTACTTGGTCTAGGTATATAGGAGGTTTTGACAAGTTCATAAAACTTGTTGATACTTAGCAAAACAAAACAGATCTCATCATGAATCTTTCCACCCACCAATTCCAATGGAACCACAGAACAAGAACAATGACCAGATCCATTGAACAATTCTGTCCAGCTTTGTTCTGAAGCATGAAAGATCAATAAAATATCCAACTTTTTAATGGCTAAGCTATAAATAAATTTATTATTTGCTTAATTTAATCCGCTCAGCTGCATACTGGTAAAATACTGATCAAATATGAAAAACTACTGTCTATTTCTCCGAGACATAATCTACACGAATCAGTAAAACAGTGTTTTAAAAAATTCATTTTGAAGATATACAATATACTCACTGGAAATTAACATTTATATTAAAACAGTAATTTAAAAAAAAGTTTTAATGAATATGAAGCAAAATGGCAGATGTTACTGGTCAATATTTCATTACATCTTACAAATATATAGGGAGGCATGAGTGTTACAGATTATTTCTCTCAGAGAATATTTGATTGTTAACATAAACATAGTTTTATATATAAATATATATACATGTATATTTGTACACATCCAGAAAATTGTGTATATATATATATATATATATATATATTTATATATGCCTATTTATGTCTAAAGTTAGTCTATTTATTAATACAATTATCAGTACCATAAAAAAGTTTTCTCTATAAATATAATTATATCTCATAACACTCAACCCTCATCACTGTTTATCAACAATGTGCTAATGTACAAAAATAAATCAATGACATACTAGTGTGCTTACATAAATCATTGATATTTTCATGTAACAAAAATTAGATCAATGATGTTGTGATGTAATAAAAGACATTGATTTATTTCTTCTAGCCAGAAAAATCCTGATATACATCTAATCAGGTTAAAAATAATTTGCTATTAAATCATCAAATCAAGGACTTTAGGAAATAACACAAAAAAAAAAACAGCACAATGGTTAAGAAATTTCATAAAAAATGCTTGAAAGACTCTGGGTGTTATGTCACAATAGTTTCAATTGGTATTTTAAAAGGCAAGATATATAAAAGTACATATAAACAGTACATGATAATCAAAGATAACTACTGCAAGAAACTCATCATAAAAAGACAAAAATCTTCAGTGGATATGTTAAATGAGCCATGAGCAGGCTGCCACAGTAGAGTTCCTACAACATTTTATACACTTCACAACATTTAGTTTTCATTATTAATAACACACACGACACACAAAAGTTAATTTATGAAGATTTAGTGAATAAAAGTTATGAAATAATTAAAAAAAAAAAAAAAGGTCTCAATGGGAGGTCACATAACTCATCATTTGGCTACCTCTCTCATAAGCTAAAAATAAAGACTGCTAAAGTTGAAATAAGTAAGTAGTAAAGTTCCCTTAACCCTAACGGGCCATCGGGGCAGATGAAGTGTAGAATTCATCTGTTTCTATAACCTCGAAATATGAAGGGTTTGTGTGGTTAGCACAATGCCCAGCCGCCTTTACTTCCCCAACTTAAAGTCAGGTACCCATTTAAAGCTGGGTGGACTTGTGGGACGACTTTGAAACACATTTTCACCTGGAAAAATTCCACATGGTTCTCACCGAGGATCGAACCCAGGACTCTCAGGTCGACAGTCGAGTATCTACACCACTCTGCCACCCGTCCCACAAAGTTGAAATACCCAAATGATCAGGGCACACTGGGCTTTAAGCAGTCTTGAATTAAATGGCTGAGAATGATTGTATTGAGACTGTTCAGAATATAACTACACTACAGAATCAGTTCTTGTTAAGTGGGCAGTTTTATTTGAATACATTGTGAGTAAATGAAATGGATGCATCATCAAATTTTGAGCAAAAATATTTGAATATAATATGCAGCATTAATACTAATAGCTTATCTTAAGATTCTTTTAACCAATGAATTAAAGAGTTTATTTTATTGTGTATTACCATTTCACTGAGCTTTATCCTTGAATTTTTCTCATTAATGATTTTTTTTTTATAATTCCCAAGCTTTCTTCCTATTGATAAGCATAAAAAAAAACCTCAAAATTTGATGTTTGAATTATAAATATTTCAAACTTGTAAGCGCATGTGTTAAGACAGCGGGAAATCTTCATACCCTTTGGTATATTGGTTAACTTAAAGAAAATTCTTGCAAAGTTGAGCCTTTCTTTCCGCCATATGAAAACATTTTTTTAGTTATTTCCACAAAGTGTTTGTCAATTGTCACAATATATTCAAATTAAACACTTATTTTCATTAAAAATGTGTACATTTATTCTTGATGCAATAATTAAGAAGTTCTTCTGAAGTACTTTCATCAACAAATTACATAGAATTCTACAAAAATATTAAATGCATACACAAGTGTAAAACCCATTAGATAAAAGCCTAAACTGACAAAATTAAAAAAAAAAACATTTTTAAATCAATTTCAGAAACTGTAAAAAAAAAACATTGCTGCAATATAAAAACTAACCTATCTAAAGAATTACTTAAAAAAGAAAATGCAGTGGCTACGGTACCATCAAGCACCATTATATTAGGGTTAGGAATATGGCTGGTGCCCGTATTTTTTTTTTTTCGGGTACCAGCAATTATATTAGGGTTAGGAATAGGGTTAGGATTAGGAGCAATATCTATTGCTGGTACCCGGAAAAAAAAATACGGAGTCCCGCTTGATGGTACCGTAGCCACTGCGAAAAGAAAATATGAGATAAATTTGTTAAACTTAAACTTTAAGTTCCTCCCTTCGCCCCCAAAATGGAGTTATATATTTATATAAAAAAACTTATAAAAAAGCAACAGTAAAAATGTAAAAAGACTGAAAGTTAGATCCAATATTGGAAACAAAGTAAAAAACAAAATTATATTTACAAGAACAGTTAAAATGATCTCATTCATTCCAAAAGTTTTTTTAATGTTACATTCATATGAGTTTGTTGAGTAGGAAACTGGAATTCAGTAAAAAAAAATATGTTGAACTTGTACTCAATTGAAAAGAGATTCTAATACTGGCCACTATAAAACACACTATAACATAAACAAAGTTCTTCTTGGGTATATTTTCTCAGTTCAAGTTTTTAAAATTTGACAGATTAGACTTTTTTTTTAACTTCTGCATTGATTAAAAATTTAAAAAAAAAAATTTTTATTTAAAAAGAGTCAACTTCTTGCAAAGCCACAGGATTAACCACACCAGTTTTCTCCCCTGATTTAGCTTTGATTCTGGCCGCAGCCTCTGCCCTCAGCACTGGATCTTCCGGTGCATTTTCAACGGAAATTATTTTGTTGAACTGGCGCCATCGCAGACAGAGCTGAATGTACATCTTGCACTGCACATACATGAACACCAGGCCGCCAGTGAAACCAATGGCCACAACAATCAGCTTGGTCCAGAATGGCCAGTCGAGTGAACCAGAGTGGACCTCCTCTGTGCTTCTGTCAATCAGAACATACAGTGACCAAATAACACAGGTTATGGCTATGATGTGGAACGTCACAGAGCAGATTATCTTGCGTCGCTCAGCAGCCGTCATTTCTAATTTTTCCCACTGAAACAAAACAAAAAAAAGTAGAAGAAAAAACAAATAATAAAACATGCATACCATAAAAAACATTAAATGTCATAAATTGTTTGTAATATGAATATAAATGTAAATGTGAACTGAAGAAAAAAATATTCATCAGGAATAATGACATTTAAATAATAATTTAAACAGTCAACGAAGTAGAGGAGGGTATAAAACAATATTAAAACAAATTTCTCTAATCCCATGTAGTCCAATTGAAAAGTTCAGATTTTATCTCCAGATACTTTATTACGTTTGTAACAAGTGCATGAAAAGTTGAGGTTTTTTTTTTCTACTCCAAATCTGAGCTGTCATGGATGAATTGCAGGTTATATATAAGCAGACTTATTAAATGTACAAAGTTAGAAAACTCTTTGACAGATATAGTGCAGCAAAAAAATGACATCATTGTCAGCCTCAATTGATTTCAACAACTCTCTTGGTCAATGTTCCCTCTAAGCTGAGCGCGTGAGTGATCGCTCACAAGAATTCAGGGCGTCGCTCATACTACACGCACGATCGCTCACTTTGACGGATGAAATCACTTAAACCGCTCACAAATTTTGGCCTCAAACAAAATGTTGATCACTTCATACCACATCTTAAAGGGAACATTGCTCTTGGTTACTCTGTCCAGCAGTGTTAGGTCTCTATGACAACCACATCTCTTTTTTTCAATGACAACCACTCTCTTTTTTCTATGACGACCACACATTATTCAAATGGTATTCTGAAAACCAAGGCTTCAAGTCGAAAGTTATTGTTAGCAGACAGACGGATCATGATGTTTTAGATAATACATAACCTTTATCATCTCTCTCAAGTCATTTATTTAATAGCTCATAACTCTAGGCAAATGTTAAGATATTTATAACATTTTATCAAAATATTAAATTTCATTTAATATATCTGCCCAGTCTCTGGCCAGATCTTGTTACAAAACAAAAATTAGGAAATAATTTGGATTTCAACAAAGTAGTACACTAAATTGAAAGATTTTCAATGTCAGAAATGATAAATGGGGACTATTTACATGAGTAGTTTAACCACAAACGTATCAAACATTTTTTATATTCTTTCATCAATGTTGCATTCTTTATGCTATTGATTAACTATTTTTTATTATTCATTCATATTTTGAGAAAATTTCTGAAAATAGCTGCATATCTATCATCACAATGATAATTAGATTAAGTTGTTTTTTTACTTTATAAATCTACTTATTTCAGACAGATAGTTCATTAAATAAGATTACGGCTTTGAAGCCAGATGTCCTAGTTATGGCCAAGAGGCAGTTCAAATGGTGTGGGACGGATGGTCGAATGGTGTAGATACTCGACCGTCTTCTTTAGCGGCAGCTAGAAGTGCAAAATTAGAACATTCTGATGTGACATTCAGCCTTATCCAAGATTCCAACACACAAAACTAGTGAACTTGCTTTTTTAAAAACTTTATCAAAGAGAAGAATTTTCATATAGATAGGTGCTTCTGAAAAAAGTGGATTTTTTTTTTGGGCAAACTCCTTTAGTTTTTAGCATTTTTCACCAACCTCCATTAAATCAGCTTTAGTCTCAAGCTTTTGTATTTGTTCATTGTACTTTAACTTCACTGATTATCATTATAGTCTTAAAAAACTTCCAGTTTCCACCAGATGAGGTGCAGCAGTGCAGAAGCCATCTTTATCTTTTAAATTCTTGGAATGGTTCTGTTAATTCATCCGGAAAGAAATCAAGGACAGTGAAGAATCCTGTTGTAGGTGTCTCATATTTCTCAGCTGTCAATGAGTGTAAGTTGTGGAAAATTGTGCTAAATGAGCTGCAGTAAATGAGTCTTCAGAAAATAACATTCGTCACAGAACTATTGCGGTGGGACAGATGGCCGGGTGGTGTAGATACTAAACTGTCGACCTGTGAGTCCTGGGAACGATCCTTGGTGAGAACCATGTGAATTTTTCCAGGTGAAATTTGTTTCAAAGTCATCCCACAAGTCCACCCAGCTTTAATTGGGTACCTGACTTTAAGGTTATAGAAACAGATGGATTCTACACTTCATCTGCCCCGATGGCCCGTTAGGGCTAAGGGAACTTTACTTTTACAGAACTATTGCACCTTTCAATAAAAAATGGAAACAACAGAGACACACCCTGGCAACAACTCCTTTAAAGTGTCCACAAACTTGAGCAGATCCACAAGGAATATCAGAGAGGTGATAAAGTTCAAATTAATCACAATTTTTCTTTGGTGAAATAAATTTCCACAATTTCCAAAGCTGTGTTACACGTCATTTTGTATCAGCATACCTCATTAAAGAACAAATCGACAGCTGCTAATGCTTTGCAATTGTCCACAATTGCCAAAACTGGCAATTATTTCTTCTTAACCAAGTGAGAGAAAACAATATACACCTACACACGATACAAAACTTGTAAGAAAACTAATGAAGATAAAGAGTTGGGCTGTCAGTAATGTAAGGACATTAGTCAACAGAAATGGCAAAGATTCTTGGGGTGGAAATTATTTAACTTCTTTCCCAAAATCTGTAAAAATCTTGCTCTGTATCACTTATTATTCATTTATTTTTGTACTACAGATGATCCATTTTAATGTTTCCACTATAAAAATAAATTCAGTTTCCCATTCCACGCTTAATGTTGCCTTCTGGCTAATCCTAATTCCGTTTTCTTTTCAAGTGTAGATTTTTAGACATCCCTGTTTAATAAACGCCTATCAACATAAACAGGGGCTTGCTATGTAGGACGAGAGGAAGAGCTATAATAAAAATTGGAACACAATTATTAGGGTTTGATAAATCTTGCCACATAGAGGCCTATTTATATCCTACCTTTCAGTGGTATGTAACTTGATTTGTTGAAAGAAAAAGCTAAAAAGATTAATAAAAATAAGACTAGCTTCACACCATATGCCGTATTAAAACAGAAGTACTATATATTTAAAGAAAAAACATTTTATTAATATTTTTAGAGTCTACAGTCTATCTTAAGCCAATCAACTCCATGTTGAGCTAGAGTAAAGTGGATAATACTGAAACCCCACTTGCATAGAATACACAAACAAACATTAAACATTTGATCTTGTAATAAACTTTAATTTATTGTGCACCCCATTATTTTCAACTGTTATATTACTCACTTCTTACATATAAAAAAATGAAACATTATTTTACTTGTTTGAAAGCTTTAGTCTTTGTGGTCATGACATATTCATAGTTGCATAATTCACAAGATTTCTTATCAGAACTTTTTATCCATTTCTGGAGGCAAGTGAGATGAATGAACTTTAAACTTCCAGAACAGAGGCATGGGGAAATAAGTCTGAAAAAGAAATTGAATTAATCATTGAGATTAAAATTAACGAGGAATAGATAACTAATAGGGTTTCTCATTTCCCTTTCTTTAGCTTATCCTGAGATGTCAGGACAAAACAGGTTCTCATTTCGGGTTCCGGGAAATCTCAGTTAAAATATGTCCTTTTTAATTAATGATTATTTTACGTTGTTTTTTTTTTTTTTAAATGCAATCCCTGTAAGTTATGAAAAAAAAAGTTTATGTAAAAAATTTTTTATATAGAATGCCACATTTCATTGTAGGCTGGAAATAATATAATCAAAAAACATACTTTTCCATTGTTTAGAAAATTGGGGAGGTGGTGGGAGGTAAAATAAAATCAACTGAAGAACACCAATGAATTTTATAAAATGAATATTACTGACCAATTATACAATTATTAATCCTGAGAATGCTTATTTAAGATTCTATTCAATAAAAACAAGATGTTTAAAACTATCTACTTATGTTTCAAAAGTGTTTAAATGCCTATTAGAAAGTTATGATTAGTTTATCGTAGTCTCTCATTAAGAACCCCCCCCCCATGCACTGTTAGTTTTAGAATGATGCATCTACAGTGTAGTTAAATGTTAAATTTTTCTTCAGTAACTAACAGTTTATGAAAATCTGTCTGCAAATGAACAAAGTGTTGCTGCTAAATATGATACATATGAAATAATAATAAATGAAAAGTCCATGCTGCTTAAGAATAATAGCATTAGTGCAAACTATTAAACTAGTGTAAAGTAAACAAATATTTAAATATAATAAAAATTTACTTGAATTTTAAATTGACAGAGTTCTTCCTGGGATAAAAGCAATTTCTAAAATTTGGCTTGGATATTAAGAGAGAAACATTAATAACTAACAAGAGTATTTTAATAAATTAAAACAGAAGCTTAAGTAATGAAATGCATCACTAACAATAGATTTTATTTATCATTTTAAAAAAATAAAATTTTATCTGCTTATAAAAGCTATAAAATTTTGAAAAATGATCCTGGGACAAAGGTTTTCCATTTGACGGTATGGAAGGTTTTCCATTTGACGGTATGGAAGGTTTTCCATTTGACGGTATGGAAGGTTTTCTGCAGTTCCTAGATGATTCATTACAGGTTCTAATCAAACTGTTCCTAGATAAATCATTACAGGTTCTAATCAAACTGTTCCTAGATAAATCATTACAGGTTCTAATCAAACTGTTCCTAGATGAATCATTACAGGTTCTAATCAAACTGTTCCTAGATAAATCATTACAGGTTCTAATCAAACTGTTCCTAGATGAATCATTACAGGTTCTAATCAAACTGTTCCTAGATGAATCATTACAGGTTCTAATCAAACTGTTCCTAGATGAATCATTACAGGTTCTA